>CM067589.1:2406789-2504289 GCA_034336665.1 Luscinia megarhynchos | reverse complement strand
ATTCTGCTGAAAATGCATTCGTCTTCCAAGGACATTTTCCCAATGATTTTTACATGCTTCAGTCATTAGTCATGCTGTATTTTATCAGGGAAATGAGTTTGCTTAAGTTGCAAAAAAACAAAAAACCAACAAAACAAAACGGGAAAAGGGGTGAAAGAAGCAGGAAAGCAGGAAAAACAGGGAGAAACAAAAAAGGAACAACATACAAAGGAAAAAATGGAAAAGAAGGAAAAAAAACGGAAAACAAAGCACAGAGCAGGGCAGGAACTGCAGCTCTGGGGGAAACTTAGGGGAAGAAGCAGGGCTGCAGGTGGGTGCAGGTGGGTGCATCCCCCTCATCTCCCCCCTTCCTCCCCTCTGATGACAAACTTTTTTTTTCTTTTCTCCTTTTTTATTTTTTTTTCCAGTGCCAAATTTCCAACACATTAATTAATTGTTGTAGCCAATTAACTGTAGTTGTGCAAATGAGTTTAGCACTAATTACCATGCAGTGCCTGTAATCACATAAAAAACTTGCTGAGAGGTGGAGGGAGCGGAGGGGGGGGAGCGGGCGCTGTGGCGGGGGGGACACGGCGGGGGGACACGGCGGGGTCCCGGCTCCCGGTGGCCCCCGGTGGCTCTCGGTGGCTCCCGGTGGCTCTCGGTGGCTCCCGGTGTCGCGGTGCTCGGCTGGGGCTGGGGGCAGGTGACGGCGACACCGATGTCACCAGGGCAGGCCGGGGACATGGAGGGAGTGGCAGCGGTGACGCGGGGGGCAGATGGCAGCGCCTGTGCCACCCCGAGCCGTGCCATGCCGTGCCGTGCTGTGCCATGCCGTGCTGTGCCATCCCGAGCCGTGCTGTGCCATGCCGTGCTGTGCCATGCCGTGCTGTGCCATCCCGTGCTGTCCATCCCGTGCTGTGCCATCCCGTGCTGTGCCATCCCGTGCTGTGCCATCCCGTGCTGTGCCATCCCGTGCTGTGCCATCCCCGTGCTGTGCCATCCCGTGCTGTGCCATCCCGTGCTGTTCATCCCGTGCTGTGCCATCCCGTGCTGTGCATCCCGAGCCGTACACCCGTGCCATGCCCGTGCTGTGCCATGCCGTGCTGTGCATCCCGTGCTGTGCCATCCCGTGCTGTGCCATGCCCGTGCTGTGCCATCCCGTGCTGTGCTGTGCCATCCCGAGCCGTGCCACCCCGTGCTGTGCCATCCCCGTGCTGTGCCATCCCGTGCTGTTCATCCCGAGCCGTGCCATGCCGTGCTGTGCCATCCCGTGCTGTGCCATCCCGTGCTGTGCCATCCCGTGCTGTTCATCCCGAGCCGTGCCATGCCGTGCTGTGCCATCCCTGTGCTGTGCCACCCCGTGATGTGCCATGCCGTGCTGTGCCATGCTGTGCTGTGCCATCCCGTGCTGCGCCATGCCGTGCTGTGCCATCCCGTGCTGTGCCATCCCGTGCTGTTCATCCCGAGCCGTGCCATGCCGTGCTGTGCCATGCCGAGCCGTGCCATGCGGTGCTGTGCCATGCCCGTGCTGTGCCATGCCGAGCTGTGCCATGCGGTGCTGTGCCATCCCGTGCTGTTCATCCCGTGCTGTGCCATCCCGTGCTGTGCCATGCCGTGCTGTGCCATCCCTTGCTGCCATCCCGTGCTGTTCATGCCGTGCTGTGCCATCCCGTGCTGTGCACTCTGGGCTGTGCCACCCCGTGCTGTGCCATCCCCGTGCTGTGCCATGCCGTGCTGTTCATCCCGAGCCGTGCCATCCCGTGCTGTGCCATCCCGTGCTGTGCCATGCCGTGCTGTGCCACCCCGTGCTGTGCCACCCCGTGCTGTGCCATCCCGTGCTGTGCCATCCCGTGCTGTGCCATCCCGTGCTGTGCCATGCCGTGCTGTGCCATGCCGTGCTGTGCCATCCCGAAGCCGTATGTGCCATGCCGTGCTGTTCATCCCGTGCTGTGCCATCCCGTGCTGTGCCACCCCGTGCTGTGCCATCCCGTGCTGTGCCATCCCGTGCTGTGCCATCCCGTGCTGTGCCATGCCGTGCTGTTCATCCCGAGCCGTGCCATCCCGTGCTGTGCCATCCCGTGCTGTGCCATCCCGTGCTGTGCCATGCCCGTGCTGTGCCACCCTGTGCTGTGCCATCCAGTGCTGTGCCATCCCGTGCTGTGCCATCCTGTGCTGTGCCATCCAGTGCTGTGCCATCCCTTGCTGCCATGCCGTGCTGTGCCATCCCGTGCTGTGCCATCCCGTGATGTGCCACCCCGTGCTGTGCCATCCCGTGCTGTGCCATCCCGAGCTGTGCCACCCCGTGCTGTGCCATTCCCGTGCTGTTCATCCCGTGCTGTGCATCCCGTGCTGTGCCATTCCGTGCTGTTCATCCCGTGCTGTGCCATTCCGTGCTGTTCATCCCGTGCTGTGCCATCCCGTGCTGTGCCATCCCGAGCCGTGCCATCCCGTGCTGTGCCATCCCGTGCTGTGCCATCCTGTGCTGTGCCATGCCGTGCTGTGCCATCCCGAGCCGTGCCATGCCGTGCTGTGCCATCCCGTGCTGTTCATCCCGTGCTGTGCCATCCCGTGCTGTGCCATGCCGTGCTGTGCCATCCCTTGCTGCCATCCCGTGCTGTTCATGCCGTGCTGTGCCATCCCATGCTGTGCACTCCTGGCTGTGCCACCCCGTGCTGTGCCATCCCGTGCTGTGCATCCCGTGCTGTGCCATCCAGTGCTGTGCCATCCCGTGCTGTTCATCCCGTGCTGTGCCATGCCGTGCTGTGCATTCTGGGCTGTGCCATCCCTTGCTGTGCCATCCCGTGCTGTGCCACCCCGTGCTGTGCCATCCAGTGCTGTGCCATCCCTTGCTGCCATGCCGTGCTGTGCCATCCCGTGCTGTTCATCCCGTGCTGTGCCATCCCGTGCTGTTCATCCCGTGCTGTGCCATCCCGTGCTGTGCCACCCCGTGCTGTGCCATCCCTTGCTGCCATCCCGAGCCGTGCCATGCCGTGCTGTGCCATGCTGTGCTGTTCATCCCGTGCTGTGCATCCCGTGCTGTGCATCCCGTGCTGTTCATCCCGTGCTGTGCCATCCCGAGCCGTGCCATGCCGTGCTGTGCCACCCCGTGCTGTGCCACGCCGTGCTGTGCATCCCGTGCTGTTCATCCCGTGCTGTGCCACCCCGTGCTGTGCCATGCCGTGCTGTGCCATCCCGAGCTGCCATCCCGTGCCGTTCCCTGCCGGGCTGTGCCACGCCATCAGAGCCCATCCTGCCCCTCCATGCCCGGCATCTCCCCTCTGCCCACCTGGTGACGTTCTGGGACACTTGGGGACTCTCTTGTCGCCCTGAGCAGGGCTGGGGCGGCACCGCCCGGCCGGGACAGGGGGCAGCCGGGGCCGCGTCCTCTCCGCCAGCCGGGCTGGCAGCCGGCGGGCCCCGCGGACGGGCTGGCTCCCTGCCCGGCCGGGATTAGCCGTGCCATGGATACGGGCTCCGCAGGGAACGCTGTGCTGCAGGCCTGGGGCTCCGCTGGCACGGCACGGCACGGTGTGGTGTGGCACGGTGCAGCCTGGCATCACGGCCCGCCGTGGCTCTGCCTGTCGCTGCCCCCGGCCGTGCCCACCCCGGCGGCTCCCGCCGCCCCCCGCCCGGGAGGCAGAGAGTTAACGCGGGACCCGCCGCGCTATAAATTTTGCATCGTGCGGGGCTGGGGGGAGCTGGGCGGGAGCCAGGGGCGTCTCTAGGTAACAATAAACACCCGGGCAGGAGCAGCTGGTGCCCCGACCGCCTCTGCATCACAATGCCGGAATCACGCTAATCAACCGCCCGCACCGCGCCCGCACCGCGCCCGCACCGCCCGGGCACCGCCGGGCCGGGAGCGGGCTGGGGATGGGGATGGGGATGGGCTGGGGATGGGGATGGGCTGGGGCTGGGGATGGGGATGAGCTGGGGATGGGAATGGGCTGGGGATGGGCTGGGGATGGGCTGGGGATGGGGATGGGGATGGGCTGGGGATGGGCTGGGGATGGGCTGGGGATGGGAATGGGCTGGGGATGAGCTGGGGATGGGGATGAGCTGGGGATGGGGATGGGCTGGGGATGGGATGGGCTGGGGATGGCCGTGTGAGGGCCTGGCTGTGCTGCAGGTCTGGCCAAGGCAAGGGTCTGGTTGTGATGATGGTCCTGACATGCTGAGGGGTCTGGTGTGGTGAAGATGTGGACGTGGTGAGGGCTTAGCCATGGTGAGGGTCTGTCCATGGTGAGGGTCTGTCCATGGTGAGGGTCTCTCCATGGTCAGGGTCTGTCCACGGTCAGGGTCTGTCCATGGTGAGGGTCTGCCCACGGCCCCCAGGGCTCAGGTGCCACCACCCCTCACTGGTGGCACAGCCCTGCCTGCTCCCTGCAGGGCACCCAGCGGTGCCAGACTGGACAGATCCAACCCCTCCAGCCACGGCTGCTGTCACGGGACACGGGGCAGGGCTCTGGTGACACCACACTTCCCTGGAAAACGCCAATGCCACCGTGTGCCACCCTGACACTGGTGGCATTGTGGCTGCTTGCCCCAGCACCGGGGAGCTGGCCCAGGGTGACAGCACAGCCAGGCTGGGACCCCCAACATCCTCCTATCCCCCCTCATGTGCCGGTGGCTTCAGGGGCCTGGAGTTTGGCCACCACCTTCCCACCTCCTGTGTGCCAAGGGCTGGGATCTGTGGGGGCTGTGCCCCCCACGATGTGCCCCCCCCGGTGATGTGCCCCCCGTTTCTCTGGGCAAGCTGGGGGTGCGTGGGGCCACGGGGACCATGGTGACCGAGGGGGTGTGGTGACAAAGGTGGCCGAGGGGGTGTGGTGGCCCCGCTGGCCGAGGGGGTGTGGTGACAGTGGTGACCGAGGGGGTGTGGTGGCCCCGCTGGCCGAGGGGGTGTGGTGACAGTGGTGGCCTGCCGAGGGGGGTGTGGTGACAGTGGTGACAGTGGTGGCCCCGCTGGCCGAGGGGGGTGTGGTGACAGTAGTGACAGGGAGTGGTGACAGTGGTGGCCCCGCTGGCCGAGGGGGTGTGGTGACAGCGGTGGCCGCCATCCCCGCTGGCTGCCGTCTGCATTCCAGCGCAGGAGGCAGCTGTGCCACCCCCCAGCGCCGCTAAATATTAATGCTGCCCTACATCGCGCCGCGGCACCTGCCACGGGCGAGCCCCGGCGGCCCCCGAGGGGGTGGGCAGCTGCCCTGGCACCACGGGGCTGTGCCAGAAGGTGGGTGCCAGCTGTGTGCCCTCCCCCAGAGTCAGGCGGGAGGGACAAAACAATGATGGTGGCACGGGGAGCCCTCGTGGTGCGGGGGCAGAGAGGTTGGGAGCCTCCCAAATACCCCCCGTGATCCCCCCAAGGGCAGATTTGGGGCAGGATTTGCCACCACCACCATGGCCAAGCGCGGCTGAGGACGTGCCACGCGTCACGCGGGTGCCAGGCGGCAGCGGGGGGCGGCCCCAGCCTTGAGCCCCAGCCAAAAGTCCAGAGCCGAAAAGTAGGGGGTGATTGATGGCAGCGTTTGGCGCGTAAGGGCACCCGGCGGCCCAATCCTCCCGCGGCCCCAATTCCTCCCCTGCCCCTATTCAGAGATCATGTTGTCTCATGTTGGTCCCAGAGGCGCCATTAATTAAAAATACATCCAATTAAATGGCAGGTGAAAGCGCGCAGGCACAGCCCCCCCGCGCCTCGGCTCAGCTGCGCCGGTGGCGGCGGGGAGGGCGATGGTGCCAGATCTGTCCCCGCCGCCACCGCGGGCACGCCGGGGCCTTGTCCCCCTCCTGTGCCCGCTGCGGGCACAGCGGCGCTGGGCTGGCACCATCCCGCCTGTCCCCTCCCACGGGCCGGCCACGGCAGGGGGCACGTGGTGGCAGCGAGGGGAATGTCCCCAAAATCGAGGCGTGCTCAGCACTGGGTGGGTAGAGCAGCACGGGAGCGCTGGCACTGCCACCTCCTCAGCGTGGGGACACGGGGTGGGTGACACCAGCCCGGCTTGGGGGTGGCACGGGGCTGGGGAACCCCCCGGGCGGCGGCGGCGGCGCGCTCCCGTTAATTGGAGGCGCTAATGGGGGCGCTCCCCGCTCCGGGGCTGGCAGGAGGCACCAGCTGCGCTTCATCAAGCTGCCAGCGCGGGGGGACGGGGCCAGGTGGCCCCGTGGCACAGGGACCGTGCCACCCCCCTGCCATCCCCCCCCCCCAGACCGTGCCCAAGGAATCTGCACCCCAAAAACGCACCCGGGCCCTCAAAACGCGGCTTCTTGATCCCAAGGGATGGAAAATGCAGGATGCTGTGGGATGGATAAAACTGGGGGTCTCACACCCCCGTCCTTCCCCCCCAAAACCCAACCCCAACACCTCCTCCATCCCCCATCCAACACCTCCAAGGGGTTTTTTGGGTGGTTTTATCCTTCTCAATTCTTTTCTTCTCTCCCCTTTGCAAATGCCAGGGAAAGGTGTGAACGGATTTTTGGAAGGAAACGTCTAAATTGGATGAAAAACCTTTAATGCCGACAGCCGGAGCAGCTGGAAGGACAAATATAGCCGGAGAGGAGGAGGAGGAGGAGGAGGAGGAGGAGGACGGGGACGCGGTGGGAGGTGGTGGCCGTGCCGAGAGCGACACCTGGTGACAGTCACCCCCCCCGGACACGCGTGAACACGCGTGTGCCACCCCAGGTGCGCGCACACCTTGGCACACGCGGGATTTCCACCGGGGAGGTGCGAGGCCAGCTCCGGGTGGGGATCCCGAGGGATCCCACGGGGATCTGCTCTGTGGGAAGGCACCGTCCTCCTCCTCTTCCTCCTCCTCTTCCTCCTCCTCCTCCTCTTCCTCATCATTCCACCTCCATCCCCATTCCCGGAGCCGCCGCTGGGCTCCGAGGGCCGAGCCTGCAGCACCGGGATGCTCCGCTGCCACCAGCACAGTCCCAGCGCCGTGAGGGCACTGCGGGCATGAGGAGGAGGAGGAGGAGGAAGGAGAGCTGTGCCAGACCCCACATTTGGAGCCGATGAAGGCCGGAATGTCGGGATGGAGCAGAATCCAAGCGGGAAGAGATTTACAGCGGCGGCTCCGGGCAGCCCCCGGCCATTTGGCACGGCAGCTGCCGCCGAGGAAGTTCAATGCCAAAATAAATTAAACGGGATAAAACGGGCTGGTCACCTTTGGGATGCCGCAGGAGCCGGGGCCACGTGGGGCTTTGTTTGCCGGCAGAGGGAAGGGAAGGGAAGGGAAGGGAAGGTGGGATGGAGGATGCTCGGGGTGGCATCGAGCCCCTTCTGCCGGGGCCGCGGGCAGGGAGCAGGAGCTGGATTAGGGATTAGGGACCCAGCCGAGTGCAGGGGCGCAGCTGCCCCCTCCATAAATCAGGGGAGGCCGGGTGGGCGCGGGGGGCTCGCTCCTGCTTTCCCCGGCACCGGGAAGCGCCCGGCGCCGCCGCCACCCCCCCACCATCTGCACGGGGATGTATTTTAAGATGTGTCAGAGCAGGGATCGGAACCAGGCGAAAGGAGAGCGAGAAAGCCGGGGCTGGATCGGGAGATGGGTGGGGACCGAGGGCTGGGGACCCGCGGCTCCTCCCCAGCCCAGGGAGGGTCTGGCCGAGCCTCAGCCCAGCAGGAAGGAGGCGATTTCTGGAGCTCCCACCATCCCAAATTCCTGCTGGGATAAACCCTCCTGCTGGGGTTGGGAGCAGCACAGAGAAAATCCTGGAGGGGTTTGTGTGAGGAAGGGGCTGGATGGAGGGAGGGATGGATGACACAGGCACAGCTCCCTGCCCTCACGGCTCAGGCTGAGCCTCCAGCCCCTCCAGGCACCCTGGGCTCCTCTCCAGTGCACAAAGAGCTGCCAGGAGCTGGGAGAAGGTTTGGGGATAAATCTCAACCTCAATTTTTCCCATTCCTGCAGCACCATCCCCTCTCCCACCTTCCTGTCAGCTCTGGGATTTTTCTCACCTTAACCAAACCAGCCCCTGCTCCAACTCAGGCATCTCCCACCCCTTTGAGTGGGGGGAACCCAGGGCTAATGATGGCTTGGAGCTTAATTAGAGAGTGGAATCTGGGGGCTTGCAGAGGCTGGCACTGCCAAATCCCACCCCTCTCACCAGGAGGGAATAAAAGGCTTTCCAAGGAAAACACAAGTTACCGTGTGGTTCCAAAGGCTAGGGGAAGCAAGGGAGCAAAAGGCAAGCAAGATACAGTAACAGGAAATATTTAATTTTCCAATCTCCACTTCTCCATTTTTATAAACTGAAAAGAAAAAAATTTTTTAATATATTACAAAATATCTGTACAGAGACAAAGGTACAACCGAAAAAAGGCGCGCTCAGTCTCCAAAGGAAACTCGGGAGAGGTACAGCAAGAGTCTGACCAGAGGCTTCTCTGCTGGGAACTGCTACAGCAGGAGAGTTTGGGATTGAACCCAGAGCCAGGATGGGGGGAAGGAGGGGGGAGATGTCCTCACCCCCTTATCTGTAACTGCACCAGCTGAAATCCTTCCAAACACACAAATCCCACCCAACGCTGAGAATCCTTTTGTCTTCCTTGTGCAGAGTATTGGAGAAAAGGTAAAATTAAAATAATAAAAAACATAGAAGGGTGGGGGGAAATAAAAGAAAAAGAGGTGATGGAAGGCAGGAGTGGCCCCACAGCCCCCCAGGACCTGGCCCAGGATTGAAAGGCTCATGCTGGGACCAGTTAGGAAAAACCACTGGGAGTGGAATAATGACCTGGAGAGTGCGGGGCTCGAGAGGGGAATGGAGGAATCACCTTCCAAGGAGCCCTGAGGGCCCCTGGGGACAGCTGGCAGCTGCCACGGGCCACCAGAGCAGGGAACAGATGCCTGGGAATGTCCCTCCCTCGCTGGAGAGGGGACAGGGGACAAGGGACAAGGGACAGGAACCCTCACAGCCACTGCTGCTCCTTCAACCCCTTCCCAGCCCTGGGCAAGAGATGGAGCTGGGCCAGAGTGGGAGACCCAGCTGGGAGAGACCACCCCAAACTGGGACCAGCCACCCCAAACTGGGACCAGCCACCCTAAACTGGGACTGACGACCCCCAAACTGGGACCAGCCACCCCAAACTGGGACTGACGACCCCCAAACTGGGACTAACGACCCCCAAACTGGGACCAGCCACCCTAAACTGGGACCAGCCACCCTAAACTGGGACTGACGACCCCCAAGCTGGGACTGACGACCCCCAAGCTGGGACTGACGACCCCCAAACTGGGACTGACGACCCCAAACTGGGACTGACGACCCCCAAACTGGGACTGCTGACCCCCAAGCTGGGCCCCAAAGGCAGCACGGCCCCAGCACAGGAGAGGAGCCTCGTTGGCAGCAGCTTTGCTGGGAATGTGCCAGTTTGGAGACAATAAACAGGCATCGGCTTCCTAAGAGGATCCAGCACAGGAACGAGACTTTTCCTTCCAAAGAGGACGGGACTGGGAAGAAAGGGAACAGCAGCTCCATGGCAGCCTGGAGCTGGTGCCAGGAACAGGGAAAACAGAGAAATGAAACCTCCCTAAAGCCCCTCGGTGGGTTCAGTGCACTCTGTGTCTCAGAACTTTTTTTTTCTCTCTGCACATCAGGCATGAACTACATTAAAAATAAAAAAACAAACAACAAACCAACCAAAAAAAATCCCAAACCCGACAAATTTCCAGTGGGAATTTTGCAAACAGCATCACTCCTCAGTGCTGGGAAGCAGCAGTCCCTGCACATCACCAGCAAATAAAAATAAAAAATAGATCTATATATTTAATTTCTCTCCCTTCCTTCCTCCCACGGCAAAGCTGGGTAAGGCAGGATCTCCCCAGCTGGAGAAGCATCACCTATTCAGGTGCATTTATTTAAATTTATCTCTCTGTATAAAAAAGAAATTAAATCCTGTTAGTAGCAAGAAGGTCTCTCAGCCCAACCCAAAATTCCCCTCCCCTTTAACACTCCAGAACTGTCGGCTCTAAAATTAAATGTTTTCCATAGGAAAGGCCTACTAAGGGGGAAAAAAAAAGCTGATAAATAGGTACCTTTGTTTTATTCATCTCTTTTTAAGTCTCATTGAAATGAACAGCGCAAGGGTCTGTGGGAGGAGAAAATCCATCGTAAATACTTCCTTGACAACAACAAAAATAGAAATATGCTCATGGAAATGACACAGGAACACCTGGAAAACCTCAGAGGGCTGAGATGTGACCGACCTCGGCAGCACCAGCCCAGGATTCTGGGGACAAATCACTCCCATCTGGTGAAAAATCCCACCAGATGTTGGGATTTTTTTGTTTCCTTCTTTAAATTCTTGAAGTTACAAATGACAGAAATCCCTGTTTTTTCAGGGAGGTGTTCTCCTCGGCTCTTAAAAAAAAAAATTTAAAAAAATAAGACAAAAAAAAGAAAAAGACAATTCCTATTGTCAAGTTACAGCAGGAGGGATCCAACACCCAGAGACCCTTCCCAAAAAAAAAAAAAAAAATCAATGTATAAGGCTGCTGTCACAGGGGAGCAGAGGGAAAATTAGATGCTTTATGGAAAGGAAGCAACACTGGATAAATGGAACACAACCAGTGTCACATTGCAGGTCCCCAGTGCTGGGATAACCCATCCAGGTGCCTCTGCATCAATAAATTCCCCTTTTCATTTATTTTTTCCCTTAAGGAAATGGGGAAAACAAACAAGACAACAACAACAAAAAAAACGACTTTGGGAAGCAGCCTCCCCCCAGCCCTCCCTGACCCACCGGCAACCCCAGTGCTCAGTTTGGGGAAAGAACATTTTTAAAATTTCCTCTTCCTTCCATTCCTCCTTTTTCATCAATCCCCCCCTCTCTCCTGGCTCAGTTTGCTGCAGGGTTGGGATTATTTTTGTCACTAACCAAGCACGGGTGAGGGAGGGATGCTCAGGGAGCTCTGCAGCAGCTGAAATGCGGACGAGACCTTGCTCTGGCCAAAAAAAAAATTAAAAAAAATTAAAAAAAAAAAAAATCCCAATCAAGTCCTGTGGCTAAAGGAGGAGAGGCAAGGGGGGATCCCGGGAATGTCAGTAGGGAACCCCCGGCCCCGCCCCCCCCGCGGAGGCACTCGGCCAGGCGCTCGGAATTTCGCGTAGGACGGCGGCGCCTGGGCTGGGGCAGCCCAGCCGGGAGCTGTCCCTGCTGCTGCCCCGGCCGCTCCCGGCCCCAGCTCGCCGTAACTCTGCACTTTGGCCTCGGGGTGGAGCAGGATGTTGTTGCTGCCGCTGCCCTCGGGCTTTGCTGAAGGGCTGCGGGATGCTGCCGGGGCCTCTGGCGAAGCGCAGGTCCTGGTCCCCCGGGAACTGCAGCGAGCCCGTGCCCTGGTAGCCGCTGCTCTCCCCGAGGTGGCTCACGGAGCCCATGAAGGTCCTGCTTTTCCCCGAGGCTTGTGCAGAAGGCTCCGGCAGAGTCTGGCTGGGGTTGAGCTCCTCGGGGCCGAGCCCCGCCTCGGAGCTGTCGCCGCTGTAAGTCCTGGCGGGCTGGATGAAGTCCGCGGCTCCGGGCTCGGGCTGGGACAGCAGCTGCAGCAGCGCAGCCGTCACGGCCGGGTTCAGCTCCCCTGCGGGCACGGGAGGAGGCGGCGGCGGTCCGGGGGGCTCGGGGGGTCTCTTCTCTGCTGGGACAGTGCCAGGAGGACACGCTGTGGAAGGGTGACTTCTTTTAAACAGCGTTTCAAACACACACAAAGACATTTCTAAGCAAATCAAAACCAATCCCTGCCGAGGCCGGGTCTGGGAAGAGGCGGAGAGAGAGAGTTGGAACGCTGGCTGGGAGATTCATTAACAATGTTCATTAACGCCTTCGCCCCGGCCCCGCGCACCCAACGCGCCGGGAACAGCTGTCCTAACACCTGGGCACCCGCGCGGGGAATTGCTGCTCCCGGAGCAGAGGCTGAGCCCTGCAGGAGGCAGATGTGGAGCCACACGGCAGCCGGGGCTCCGCCGGGGCAGAGGGACGCGGCACCGCCCGGCCCCGGCTCCACTGGGCAGACACAGAGCCCAGCCCAGCACAGGTGCCACCCCTGAGTGTCCCCGTGGCACCCAGTGCCCCCTCCCAGCCACCCCCAGAGTCCACAACTCATCCCCTGAATATCTGCACGAGCGAACAGAACACGAGAAAAACCTTCTGCTTCCTCCCCTCCTGCCCCTTCACCCGATTTCATCCCAAATCAGGGTTTGTTTCTCTCCTGGAAGAACAAAGCTCGGTCACCCCCGGCCCCCCCTGCTCAAACAGGGAGGTGGGAGAGGGAGCAGAGCACGGAGCTCCCCTGGGGCAGTGCCACCACTGCAGGTGACACCAGCACCTGCTCCACTCCCCAGACCAGCCCTGCCTCCTCTGGAGCAACACACCTGAGCTGCCTCCTCTCCCTCGCCCACGGGGGAAGGAATTACTGGCGATGGCAGAGCCCACGGACACCTCGTTGGAATCAGATCCTCAAAACATTGGCAAAACTGGTTATTAAAAAGGTCAAACTTTATTGTGAAAACCAGTAGTCTTCCAGGACCACCCCTCCACCCGTATCCGTCAGTCCACTTTGAAAACTAGATTGTATTGAAATCCAGAAAAATAAAACACCAACGGGAAAGAAAAAAAAAAAAAAACCAACAAAAAAACCAAAACAATCTTCAGGTAAAATTTGTAAAGCCAAGCTGATCTGAGGGGGACAGCAATTCATTCCAAAGAATTATCAACAGAGAACAACGGCATCGAATTCCATCTGCTCTACAGTAACCTAGTTATCTTCCAGGACTAGGGCAACAACAACAAAAAAAAAACCCAAAAAACAAAAAAACAAAAAAAAAGAAGGAGGAGAAAAAAAAAGCACGATCACAACTGGCTCGTGGTGGGCGGGTGTTGAAGGCACGAGAACACAGCACGTTCAGCTACATTGCAGGAGGTGGGATCGGGCCAAAACAGGCTCCCCGGAGAGTCTGAGACAAACTCAGGAGGCGCTTCTACAATTTGGTGAGGTCGTCACAGGCTGTTGCTAATAAATTCAAAAAATCAACAGAAACAAAAAAAAGACATGGAGACATTTACACTCACCTTTGGAAAGGAAATCCAGAGCTCACTGACACAAGCAGGGGTTTTTTTTAAGTCTTGCTATAAGAAGCAGTGGTTTGGTTCAGCTTCAGGAGCTGCTGAGTTTTTAGGGCTCCAAGTCAGCTCCAGGTAGAACCAGGCACTTGTGGATGCTCAGGTTTTACCTACATAGCTGCCACTATCCCTCCCTTCAGCACTCACCACTATTTCAGGTCTTTAAAATCATCTCTGCAGGTTTATTTTAATTTTTTAAAATTTTTTTAAGAGGGCAGGGTGGGGATGGTGAAAAAGAGCTGGGGAAAAAAAGCAGAGATGCAGCAGCACCCTGTGCAAAAAAACCTCCCTGGCTGTGCAAACTGATTGCTGGGGGGGTTTGAGGAAGAACTGACCATCCAAACTTCCCTTGCAATTTTGGCCAAACCCCAAAACCTCCAATTCACCTTCACTGGCCCACTCACAGTGGAGCACTGTGGATTTTAGGGTTTTTTTTACCTGTTTAGGCTGTTTGCAGCTGTTCAACCTCCTGAGCAGTCCAGCACTTACCGCAGAGAGGGGGTGAGGCTCTTTTCTCTTCACATCCTACCCCCTTCCCTCCTCCCATCCACTCCCCTGCTGCCTTCTCTCCCAACACTCCAAGCTCTCATTATTCCTGGCTGCAGCTGAAGCAGCAGCACTCTCTGGGATGCTCTCCCTGCTCCCCAGTCAGCTGTGCTGCTCCCTCTCTTTACCTGTGCTCTCCTCGGGATGCCTCGTCGGGGTTTTCCTGGGCGCCCGCTGCTCGTTGCTCTTCTCCCCGTTGCTCTCCTCCAGGGTGATCCCAGGCTCCTGGCTCTTCATCAGCTGACTCAGCAGAACTGCCAGCACGTTCTGCATGTCTCCCTGAGCGCTGGCTGCCTCTGGAGTCTGCTGCTCCTCCATCACCTCCACAGCAGGCGGCTCCTCCACGGCTTCCTCGGCCGCCGGCTCGTGCTGCTGCTGCTGCTGCGCCGTGGCCTCGGTCAGGGCTGTGATGGACTGGTTGAGAGCCTCCAGCTGCTGCTGCATCTCGGGGTTGGAGTGGACGTTGAGCAGCTGGGCCATCTGTGGCACGCTCAGGTCGGTCTGGCTCTGCAGCAGGTTCAGCAGCACGGCCAGCTCGCTCTGGTTCAGCTGCTGCGTGATGTCGCCCAGGCCTGCGGGACACACGGGGAGCCACAGAGGGGAGTGAGCTTTGGGAGCTTGGTGCTGCACAAAGAACAGCCCTTCCCTGCACCCCAGGGCGATGCACAGCCCTTCCCTGCACCCCAGGGCAATGGACAGCCCTTCTCCATGTAACAGAACAATGGACAGCCCTTCTCCACATCCCAGGGCAATGCACAGCCCTTCCCCAATCCCAGAGCAATGCACAGCCCTTCCCTGCACCCCCAGGGCAATGCACAGCCCTTCCCTGCACCCCCAGGGCAATGGACAGCCCTTCTCCATGTAACAGAACAATGGACAGCCCTTCTCCACATCCCAGGGCAATGCACAGCCCTTCCCCAATCCCAGAGCAATGCACAGCCCTTCCCTGCACCCCAGGGCGATGCACAGCCCTTCCCCGCACCCCAGGGCGATGCACAGCCCTTCCCTCGCACCCCAGGGCGATGCACAGCCCTTCCCTCACACCCCAGGGCGATGCACAGCTCCTTCCCTCGCACCCCAGGGCGATGCACAGCCCTTCCCCGCACCCCAGGGCGATGCACAGCCCTTCCCTCGCACCCCAGGGCGATGCACAGCCCTTTCCCCTACACCCCCAGGGCGATGCACAGCCCTTCCCTCAAGCACCCCCAGGGCGATGCACAGCCCTTCCCCGCACCCCAGGGCGACATGCACAGCCCTTCCCTGCACCCCAGGGCGATGCACAGCCCTTCCCTGCACCCCAGGGCAATGCACAGCCCTTTCCTACACCCCAGAGCAATGCACAGCCCTTTCCCACACCCCAGAGCAATGCACAGCCCTTTCCTACACCCCAGAGCAATGCACAGCCCTTTCCTACACCCCCAGAGCAATGCACAGCCCTTTCTCCACACCCCAGGGCGATGCACAGCCCTTCCCTGCACCCCAGGGCGATGCACAGCCCTTCCCCGCACCCCAGGGCGATGCACAGCCCTTCCCCGCACACCCCAGGGCGATGCACAGCCCTTCCCTGCACCCCAGGGCGATGCACAGCCCTTCCCTGCACCCCCAGGGCGATGCACAGCCCTTTCTCACATCCCAGAGCGATGCACAGCCCTTCCCCAATCCCAGAGCAATGCACAGCCCTTCTCCGCACCACAGGGCAATGCACAGCCCTTCTCCATGTAACAGAACAAAGGACAACTCTTCCTCACACCCCAGGGCACTGGACAGCCCTTCCCCACATCCCAGAGCAATGCACAGCCCTTCCCCACATCCCAGAGCAATGCACAGCTCTTTTCCCACATCCCAGAGCAATGCACAGCCCTTTCCTACACCCCAGAGCAATGCACAGCCCTTCCCCACATCCCAGAGCAATGCACAGCCCTTCCCCACACCCCAGAGCAATGCACAGCCCTTCTCTGCACCCCAGAGCAATGCACAGCCCTTTCCCACACCCCAGAGCAATGCACAGCCCTTCCCCACATCCCAGAGCAATGGACAGCCCTTTCCTACACCCCAGGGCAATGCACAGCCCTTTCCCACACCCCAGAGCAATGCACAGCCCTTCTCCACATCCCAGGGCAATGGACAGCACTTCCCCACGTCCACAGCCATGATCCACATCCCACAGCCAGGAACACCCCTTCTCCACATCCCAGAGCCATGATCCACACCACTCAGCAATGAACACCCCATTTCCACATCCCAGAGCCATGATCTACATCCCATAGCAATAAACACCCCTTCTTCACATCCCACAGCCAGGAACACCCCTTCTCCACATCCCAGAGCCATGATCCACATCTGACAGCAAGGAGCATCCCTTCTCCACATCCCACAGCCAGCAACACCTGCTGCCCACATCCCACAGCCATGATCCAGCATTGAGTGCCCCTTCTCCACACCCCACAGCCCCTGAGCACCCCATGTCTGTGTCCCCAGGCTGGGGGAAGCAGGGATGCTCTGTGAGGAGGATTTTGGGATGCACTCCCCCAGCCCCTGCTCTCATGGCACGGCAGCAGCACCCCGTGGTACTGCACACACACTGCACCCACAGAGGAGCTGCACTGCCCCAAACCTCCCAAAACCCACTGCACACACAGAGGAGCTGCACTGCCCCAAAACCTCCCCAAACCCACTGCACACACAGAGCTGCTGCTGCACTGCCCCAAAACCTCCCCAAACCCACTGCACCCACAGAGGAGCTGCACTGCCCCAAAACCTCCCCAAACCCACTGCACACACAGAGGAGCTGCACTGCCCCAAACCTCCCCAAAACCTTCCCAAACCCACTGCACACACACTGCACCCACAGAGGAGCTGCACTGCCCCAAACCCACTGCACACACACTGCACCCACAGAGGAGCTGCAGTGCCCCAAAACCTCCCAAAACCTCCCCCAACCCACTGCACAGACACTGCACCCACAGAGGAGCTGCACTGCCCCAAACCTCCCCAAACCCACTGCACACACAGGAGCTGCACTGCCCCAAAACCTCCCCCAAACCCACTGCACACACAGAGGAGCTGCACTGCCCCAAACCTCCCCAAAACCTTCCCAAACCCACTGCACACACACACTGCACCCACAGAGGAGCTGCACTGCCCCAAACCTCCCCAAACCCAATGCACCCACAGAGCTGCTGCTGCACTGCCCCAAACCTCCCCAAAACCTCTCCCCAAACCCACTGCACACACACTGCACCCACAGAGGAGCTGCACTGCCCCAAACCCACTGCACACACAGAGGAGCTGCACTGCCCCAAACCTCCCAAAACCCACTGCACCCACACTGCACCCACAGAGGAGCTGCACTGCCCCAAACCTCCCAAAACCCACTGCACCCACACTGCACCCACAGAGGAGCTGCACTGCCCCAAACCTCCCCAAAACCTTCCCAAATCCACTGCACACACACTGCAGCCACAGAGGAGCTGCACTGCCCCAAAACCTCCCCAAACCCACTGCACACACAGAGCTGCTGCTGCACTGCCCCAAACCTCCCCAAACCCATTGCACACACACTGCACCCACAGAGCTGCTGCACTGCCCCAAAACCTCCCCAAACCCACTGCACACACAGGAGCTGCACTGCCCCAAACCTCCCCAAACCCACTGCACACACAGGAGCTGCACTGCCCCAAACCTCCCCAAAACCTTCCCAAACCCACTGCACACACACTGCACCCACAGAGGAGCTGCAGTGCCCCAAAACCTCCCCAAACCTCCCCAAACCCACTGCACACACACTGCACCCACAGAGGAGCTGCACTGCCCAAAACCTCCCAAAACCTCCCCAAACCCACTGCACCCACAGAGCTGCTGCACTGCCCCAAAACCTCCCCAAACCCCCTGCACACGTGGCTGCTGCTCAGAATCAGCTCACAGCCCCCATTCCCAGGTTTGGGAAGTGGGGGCACCCCAAGGACACCAGGCTATGCTGTGGGGGGAGAGGGGCAATGGAAGCCCTGAGCCCACAGCAGGGCAGTCACAGCCTGGCCCCCCTGAGATCCCACAGACCCAAATCACTGCCTCCTGCACAGGAAGGTTTCCCAGGATGGGGCTGAGCTGTTCCTGGGGGTGGAGGAAGGGCGTGTTCCCTGACACAGCACAAGGAATTAGGTCAAGCAGAAGGCAATTCCTTGCTGGGAGCTGGCCTGGGATCACAGGACTCTGTCCTGACCTGCAAGGATCCAGGTTATCCTAAAATACATCCTGGGAGTGGCACCACCTCCCTTCACAGCCCAATGACAAGTGACAAGGGTGTCCCTTCACGCTGACAGCAACGCTGGAACTTTTTGGGAATAAGGGTGCAAGGGTTTGGTTTCAGCAGCTCAAAATGGAGCTTCTCTTGCTGGTAGGCAACAGAGAGTGGGACATTCTTTCCCCAGCTGTTTGTTAATCCAAGCACCACCTTTTGTCCATCTGCCATGTTTCACTGAACACATGGATTGTGCATTCCCTGGAGCAAGAACTGTCTTCCTTGTTACTTGTCAGCATTGGACACAAAGGAAGCCTTAGCCCATATATGGGTTTTTTAAGGTTTCTACAGAATAATCAGGGCAGCTTTGTGTAAATCCACATTCCTCCCCTCCAACTATTTTCTGGACACAGGGGGAGTTGGTCACTGCTTGGAACAGTGAACAAGTCCAGGTGCTGCCACTCTGGATGACCTTTTCTGCAGCAAACTGCAATAATGTACATTTTTACCCACCAGCATGACACTTCCCACACCTAACCCTCATATAATTTATCAATAAGATCAAACTTCAGCTCATTAGCACACCCTGAACCCGGCTCCACCTTGCAGCCTATGATTCCTATGATTTGTTCCTCCACTGGCTCAAGTGACTCAACAACTCCTTTCATCATTCAGCCTCTTTTAGAACTAATAACACAGCTCAGAACAAATTCACAGTCAGCTCATCAGTGACTTCTGAAGACCAGACAGAACCTTCTGCTTCTTCACAGCAGAGAGAGGAGAAAAAAAAAATAAATAAAAGAAACGAGGACAGGAAGAGCCTGGAATGCCCTTTCTGCAGAATTAGAGGTGAAAGAACCAGACTGGCTTAAAAACCAGCCACAAACCTCCCACACCCAGGGAGGGAACACACTGGGAACCCTCTTCCAGCCCCAGGTGAGCACTGACCTACTGCATCTGCAGCACCAGGCTCTGCTTTGAGCTGGGCAGGCTGGGGGGGCACAGGACTGCTGTTGTTTTTCACAGTGTCTGTGCTTGTAACAGAGGTAGTTTCTTTCCGAGAAACTTTTGATACTGGAGGCTCCTCCACGGCCACCCCGCTCTGCCGCTGCCGCCGCCGCTTCTTGCTCCACAGCTCGTGGCAATCCTGCCAGTGGGGGAGGCTGCAAGAGAGCAAAACATGGCAGGGAAACCAGGCTGTGTTGGGTTGATGTGGCCAGAAATGTGGATTCTATCATTATCAGTTGAAGCTGGTGGGGCAGTGACCTTGATCTCCTGGCACACGTTCTCTGCTAATGGGCATCTTCAAACCAGCTGGGACAATCATCTTTATCTTTCCCATGATCCACCCTCCCTCCAGGAGATATCTCCTGTTAATGGGCCAGGTGTTAAACCAGGTGGGGCAGTGATCCTTATCTCTGTGGGGATATATCTCCTGTTAATGGGTCATCTGTTAAAACCAGCTGGGCAATCATCTTTATCTTTCCACAGCCCTTCCTCCCTCCAGGAGATATCTCCTGTTCATGGCCATTGAGTCCCAGGGCATGACTGATAAAATCACATCATCCCACTGGGAGATGCTCCAGCCAGGGGGAAGAGCCAAACATTTCCTACCCAGATAAAAACTGAGATTTTGGACAGCAAGTTTCATCTTTCCACTGGATTCCAGAGGAAAACCAGACCTTTCCACATCATCCCTGGACCTTCAGAGGAAAACTGCACCTTCTACAGGAGCACTGCTCCAGCTGAACCACACCTGCCACTGCAGGAGGATGCAGCCACCATTGAATGGGACTGCTGCCAACACCCTGCCTGACTGACGGGTGTCAGCTTGGATTCTGACTCTGGCAGTGTTTTGGGATTGTTCTTTGTAATACTGTATTTCTGTTTTAATTTTCCTAGTAAATAACTGTTATTCCTAATTCCCATATCTCTGCCTGAGGCCCCCTCTACTTCAAAATTATAATAATGATTTTGAGGGAGGGGGTTTACATTCTCAATTTCAAAGAGAAGTTTCTGCCTTTACTGGCAGACACCTGTCCTTCAAACCAAGGCACATAACTACTAACATTACCATATTCATGTTAGGATTTTCAAATCACAAAAAGTTAGTATGTTAAAAGTTTAAGCTAAAAGTTGTTTTTCAGTTTTCTTGCAGTAGAAAATTCAAAAATCTTCTCTACTTGCAACATAGCATTTTTGTTCGTAAAAATCCTTTTACTTAGTAAAAACATATTTTGTTTAAAGTAAATTTATTCTTTAAGCCATAAAGGCCCCTTCCAACTCACTTGCCCTTTGCTTTCTTAGTTACCCAGTAAAACTGGCTCAGCAATTCTTTTTTTCTACATCAAAACTTACTATCATCTCTATACCTTCTTCAAATTCTACATTCAAAAATCTTTCTGTTGCACATACATATCTGTAAGACCTTCCTGTCAACCCCTCATCCTTCCCAACAGTGGGAGGGGTCCCTGCCCATGGCAGGGGTGGCACTGGATGGGATTTAATGTCCTTTCTCCCCAAATCATTGAGGGATGCAACTTTGTAGATCCAGGTGATGTTGCTCCACTTTTACAGATGGAGAAATGGACTCAGGAAGGGACTTTGGGAAGAAATTCCTCCCTGTGAGGGAGCTGGAGGGGTGGAATGGGATTCCCAGAGAAGCTGGGAAGGGTCCAAGGCAGTTTGGATCAAGCTGGGATAGTGAAAGGTGGCAGGGGTGGGACTGGGTGAGTTTTAAGGTCCCTTCCAACCCAACCATGCTGGGATTCCATCACCCCTGACTGCAGCCAGACTGTCACAGCAAGGGGCAGGGCCTAGAGCCAGTGCAAAAATAATTTACTCAGCACTGGGATCTCATCCCTGGACGTGCTGGGATCTCACTGCAGGGCACACAAAACCAGAAGTTTGGGAGCATCAGAAAGAGCCCTTGAGGAACACTGAAGCTAACAGGGATCTCAAAAGCTGTGGCTGCATTTTTCACACAAACCAGTCATAGTTTTATCATCTGCTTGGCTGGAATGGAGAAAATTGAGTGCCACTGCTCAACCCTTGCAGTCAATTAACACACAGCCTTAATGAGGCCTAGCAGCTCTCCATGGCAGAGCCAGGGTTGTGCTACATCTACTCCTGCACATCCTCCAGCAGAGCTTTAGAGCATCTCTTGAACATTAAACTGGGCATCAGGCAGAAAAGGAAAGCCTTTTGCCCAACCACGCAGCCAAACACAAGGGCAGAGTGGAGAGAAAAACCCAGAAATGACAATTTTGACTGAAAAAACCACCTTGTCTCCCTGCCAAGGCTCATGGTGGGGGGATGGCAGCTGGGACTTACTCTGGAGGTGCCATTTTGCTGAGGTCAACGTCCTTCAGGAAGTCACTGTGCAGGGCCTGCTCTGCTGTGCAGCGTTTGCCAGGGTCCAGGGTCAGCATGTGGTCCAGCAGGTCCAGGGCAGACGAGGGGATGCTGTGGGGAGAGGGGGAAATGTGGCTGAGTTCATGGAAATGTGTGGAAAAGCTCAGAGTGAGGACACCTAAAGGTAACCCACACAGCCAGAGGTCACTGCTCCTGATGCAGCAGCAGGGCAGGACCAGGTGTGGGGAGGTTTAGGACGGATTTTTGGGAAAGGTTTTTATCCCAGAGGGTGCTCAGGCACTGAACAGACTCCCCAGGGAATGGGGACAGCCCCAAAGCTGCCAGAGCTCCAGGAGAGTTTGGACAGGGTGGGAGTTTTGGGGTGTCTGAGCTGCACTGGATGATCCCTGTGAGTCCCTTTCAGCTGAGGATATTCCATGATATTTCCACCCTGTATTTTGCCATTTATGAGAAGCCACAATTCCCACAAGATTATCTCACAGCCCAGAACCCAGAGAGTTCTGAACTTTCTGTGCTTTCTAACACTGACCCCTGGAAGAACACTGCTTTTGACTTAAAGGCTTAGAAAAGGCTCCCAAATTTGAGTGATAAGTTAAAGTCATGAATGTGTAGTTAAAATAAAAGTGTATAATTTCCCATAGTGAAAGGTTTTAGATTTAGAGTTTTTAACATATAGTAATAAACATGAGACAAAATAAAAATTCTTGGGCATTATCTCTGTGTTCTGCTTCCTTCTTCTGACTCAGAGAACATCCCCCTGAAGTTCCACAGTTCCAGGAGGGTTCCCAGTGCAGTCCCCAGCCCCAGGGAACCTCTCTGGAGGTGGAACATGTGTTTCTAGAATGGACAAGGAGCCCAGCCCAGTCCCAGGAACCTCTCTGGAGGTGGATGTAGGGGTTTGGAGAGGGGACAGAGAGTCCAAGCCCCTGAAAATGTCACAATTCCAGGAGGGCTCCCAGTGCAGTCCAGCCCCAAGAACCTCTCTGGAGGTGGAAAAGGTGTTTGAAGAGTGGACAAGGAACCCAGTCCAGCCCCAGGAACCCCTCTGGGGTTGATGAGGGGTTTGGAGAAGGGACAGGAGCCCAGTGCAGTGTCCAGCCCCAGGAATCTCTCTGGGGTTGATGAGGGGTTTGGACAAGGGACAAGGACTCCAGCCAAAGGAACCTCTCTGGGGACAGATGAGGGGGTTTGGAGAGGGGACCAGGGAGCCCCAGCCCAACCCAGCCCCCAGTCCCAGGAACCCCTCTTGGGCAGATGAGGGGTTTGCAGGGGGGACAGGGACCCCAGCCCCAGAAACTCCTCTTGGGCAGATGAGGGGTTTGCAGAGGGGACAGGGACCCCAGCCCAGCCCCGCCCCAGGAATCCCTCTGGGGCAGATGAGGGGTCTGCAGGGGGAACAGGAGCCCCTCTGGGGCAGATGAGGGGTCTGCAGGGGGAACAGGAGCCCAGCCCCACTCACAAGGAGAACTCCTCCCGCAGGCGCCGCCGGTATTGCTTCTTGGGCTTCATAGTGTTGAAGTAGGGCAGCTTGATGACATCTGGCCACACTGCTGGGCAGGGGCTCCCACAGAGCCGGCTGGGGAGCAGGGAAGCACAGTCAGCCAGCTGCAACTCAGCCAGGAGCAGCACAGCCACCAAGAGAAAACACCCTCCTAAGCAGGAATCACCCAGGGCTGGGCACAGCTCAGGTGAGGTGTTGGAAAAGGAGGTATCAGGAAGAGGAAAATGCTGAGCTGGAGTATATAAATCACTCAAAATAATGACATTTTATTATAGATTTTAAAGTCTTAATGTTTCTTTAAGCTTTCTAAACTCACTGAATTTTAGTTTTTTTACAATAAGGGTGGTGAGGCTCTGGCAAAGGTTGACCAGAGAAGCTGTGACCACTTTGGAAGTGTCCAAGGCCAGGCTGGTCAGGGCTTGGAGCAACCTGGGACAGTGGGAGGTGCCCCTGTCCATGTTAGGGCTGGCACTGGATGGGATTTAATGTCCCTCCCAACCCAAACCATTCCATGGTTCTGTGAGTGCCCACACCTGGATTCCACTTGCAGAGGAAATTCCATTCTCTCCTTGCACTCTGGGAATATTTGGGTTTCTTTGTGCTGGCCCTTGTGTCTGTGTTTGGGCACAGGTCCCGTGCATTGCACATGGGACAGTGGGTGGGATTTAAGGTCCCTCCCAACCCAAACCATTCCAGGATTCAAACTTCCAGTGTGAGAAGCAATTCAGGTTCGTGATTTTTGGACTCAGCAAACAGCAAAGGTTTACTGAGGGTCCATAAATCAGCAACCACACACCTGAGGTAGGTGTGGACACCTGGCCATTCCCATTTGCATTCCTGGCCCTGTTTTCCAGGCAGGTTAAAGAACAGAGCCCTCCTAACTCGCTGCCTGTGTGCAGGAGCAGCTCCTGCAGCACCTCCCCTCACAGACATGCGTGTGCAAAGCTTTACCTGATTAATTCAAGCTGAGCCAGTTCCAGATTGGCTTGAAAAATAGGCTTCTTTGTAAACAGTTCCCCGAGGATACAGCTGGAAGGAGGAAAAGCAAGAGGTCACGACAGCAAACCCTGGGGATGAGCGTCTGAACACGCAGCGCTCGTGCTGGGGAGCAGCTTTGCCTGAGGAGGGTGATTTGCATCAGGGCTTGTAGTGACAAAGTGACCTGTGTGTATGCAGTGCCCAGCCCTGGGCTCCTGGGAATCACCTCCTGCAAGTGGCTGCTCTGTGCAGGAAGCCCCTGCCACGTTAACTCTTTGTAGGGAAAGGAGGATGTGTCAGCGTGACAAGAGAAAAGAGCTCAGAGCTATTTCCTCCAGCTTTGGCTTTTGTTTGGGTTATTAACTTCCCTCTGCTGCCTGTGGCTGGCAGGGCCAGCAGAGGAGCTGGGTTTGGGCACACAGAGCTCTTGTATTGCTCAGAAGGAAAGGCAGGAGGAAAGGCAGGAGGAAAGGCAGGAGGAAAGGCAGGAGGAAAGGCAATCTCTGAGCCCTCAACATCTCTCCTTATCCACCAGGAATCCGTGCCTGGCACCTGGCTAGAATGGGAGTAACCCCATGCACCTGGAACAGGAACTGGGCCTCACAGTCAGTAATTATAATTAATTACTGGTTTTCCCAACCTCTCCTTGTGTTATAAACTCTGCTGAGGGAACATCCCAGAGGGAAGTGCACACTCTGGGGAATCCAGCCTCAGTTTCACTGCTGAATTCTCCAGTTTCTGCTTCTGAATCTCTTAGGAAAATATTCCATTTTTGTGGCTGAACTGCCCAGACTCCTGCTCCCCAAACTTCCTGTACTACTGAAACTTCCTGAGACATGAAATCTCTACTTAAAAAATGTTGTAGCTGAAAAAAAAAAAATCAGTGGTAAAGAGCAACTTAAAGAATTTAGAGAAAAATTCTCTAAAAAATGCACTGAAGGAGTAAGCAGCACAGGGCAAATGTGTCACCCCTCTTGATCTACAGGGGACATCAATACCAGGCTGGTTTGCATTTTAAATAGTGAAAATTTGATTTTTTTACCTCTTCTTATTTCAAAACCAAGGAAAACCTCATTCTAGGAGATTTACTGAGTGGTTTTAATGAGGGGACACACATCTGTCCCTCAGAGCACAGCACTGTGAAGTACTCCTGGGACAGAAGTGGTTGGGTATGTTGGGTTGATGTGGCCACAAATGTGAATTCTGTCACCAGCTGTTGAAGCCAGGTGAGGCAGTGACCCTGATCTCCTGGCACATATTATCTGCTAATGGGCATCTTCAAACCAGCTGGGGCAATCATCTTTATCTTTCCCATGATCCACTCTCCCTCCAGAAGATATCTCCTGTTAATGACCATTGAGTCCCAGTGCATGACTGATAAAATTACATCATCCCACTGGGAGATGCTCCACCCAGGGGGAGGAGCCAAACATTTCCTACCCAGATAAAAACTGAGATTTTGGACAGCAAGTTCCATCTTTCCACTGGATTCCAGAGGAAAACCAGACCTTTCCACATCATCCCTGGAGCTTCAGAGGAAAACTGCACCTTCTACAGGAGCACTGCTCCAGCTGAACCACATCTGCCCCTGCAGGAGGATGCAGCCACCATTGAATGGGACTGCTGCCAACACCCTGCCTGACTGACGGGTGTCAGCTTGGATTCTGACTCTGGCAGTGTTTGGGATTGTTCTTTGTAATACTGCATTTCTATTTTAATTTTCCTAGTAAAGAACTGTTATTCCTAATTCCCCTATCTTTGCCTCAGACCCCCTTAATTTCAAAATTATAATTTAGAGGGAGGGAGTTTACATTCTGCATTTCAAAGAGAAGCTTCTGCCTTCATTGGCAGACACCTGTCCTTGACACCAGGACACTGGGACAGCTCCAGCAGTGGGAACTGGCCCAGCTGCTCCCCCAGGAGTGCTCAGGAGGGGCCAGCAGGACTCACCCACAGCTCCACACGTCGATGGCAGGGGTGTAACGCTCCTCCCCGAGCAGCAGTTCTGGGGGTCGGTACCACAACGTGATCACTTTGTTGGTGTAGGGACGGCTGCAAAGCAAAAAAAAACACAAATAAAAACTCATCCCAAGAGCCACAAAACCCTGAAAAATTGCTCTTTTTTCATCCCAGCTGTTGGTGGCAGCAGGGGGGGTTTCAAGTGTCTGCACTTCCTCAGTTACAAACAGCTAAGGAGGTACCATGGATGTTACAGGATTTTACAGGAATCAGGATTTGCTGTAGGTAGCCAAGACTGAAAATCCCTGACCCTCAGCAAGCTTCCATCACCAAATGCTGACTGATTTTGGAGCAAAACCCATTCCAGGGCAGGTTAAAGGCAAGCAGAGAAGTTTTGGCTCTTTCTGAGCTGCTCTTCTAATGAAAAGTTCTTAACACCAGCCAGGAGTGTATTTGTCCAATGGCTGGAGCTGGATGATACCACTGAAAATAATTTCTCAGGCTTTCCAAGTGAGGGATGATGTGGATATTAGGAAGAAAGAAGCTCATCCCACCCAGATAAATCCTTTCCCCCTCCTCACCTCTCCTCTGAGCTGTAGAGTCGGGCGAGCCCAAAATCTGCAAGTTTGATCTGCCCACTGAAAGACAAAAAACCAGCCCCTGGTTTAAATCACAGTTAAATCACAGTTAAATCACAGAATTATGGAATGCACTGAGCTGTCAGGCACCATCAGAACCAAACTCCTACTTAAATGCCAGTGAAAGGGTGAGGAAACCACCCCTGGAGCAGAAAACCTCACAAAGCCACATTTGCAGGAATTACTGCTGGATATGCCAAGATGAATTCTCCACTTCTGACTGAATGCTTCAAAGAATTACAAAGTTTAAAAAAAACCAAAAACACCACAAATAATTCAGTGTCACCTGTACCACAAACCCTTCCCAACAGGCCAATGTCCCAGAGAATTTTTTTAGGGAAAAGAGCTTGCACAGATCTCCAGGTGGATTCACTCCCTCCCAGGTTACCTGTTGTTCAGTAAGATGTTGGAGCACTTGATGTCTCGATGAAGGAAATTCTTTTTGTGACAGTAATCCAGACCCTCCATTAACTGTTTCATGAAAGACTTGATATGGTCCTCTGAGAAATGTACCAAGCCAGATTCTAGCAGCCCCATTAGGTCATGGTCCATGTACTCAAACACAAGGTAAAAGGCACCTGGGATAATAAACAGAGAAATGGTTAAAAACAACAGGAGAGACACAAAAAAAGAGGAGGAATGAAAGGAGATTAAATTGTTGAGAGAGATTTTATTGTGCACAATTCTGCTGGAATTGTTTGTTTTTTAACAGTCCTGTGCTGTTTTGGGCTTATTGGGTGTCCTTGACCCTCAAAGGGTAAAAAAGCCCCAAAACAACAAAGTAGCCCCACCAAGCTGACATCTGAAATTGAACACCTACTCCAAATAAACTCCTCTGAAGCTCTGGCCACGTTCACCTCTATGCTTTGGTTATTTTCTTACAAGACAATTTGTTGAAGGATCACTGCCATGCATGGTTTGAACTGTGTTTGGGTTGTTCCCTTCTCTCTCCTGGAAGGGAAAGTCCCAAACAAAAACCAGTGGGAAGCTAAACCTCTCTTTTTCCACAGTGACCGAGGACAAAGAGCTTTTCACACTATTAGTAAGCTTGTTGCCACTAAAGTGACTCTGTAAAGGCTTTTTTTCTTTTAAACACTCCACAGCAACGCAATCACCCTTTGATCAACTCCAACTGGAATTTGTCCTTTGAGGCGAGGCCAGAGCCAGGAACACAAAGCAACAAACCCACCCCAGAGGTGAGTTTTACACTAAACCAAGGGGCTGCAGCACATCTGTACCTTTGTCCTTCTTGAAATCCAGTGCATCTTGCTTGTCCGTGACGATCTCCTTCATGTTGACCACGCTGCGGTGGATGAGCTGCCGCAGGATCTTGATCTCGCGGATGGCGGTGATGGGGAACCCTTCCTTCTCATTGTCCAGGCGCACCTTCTTCAGAGCCACCAGCTCACCTGCAGCACAGCAGGGTCACAGCCTGCCCAGGGCACTCCCAGGGAGCAGCTCTGAGCATGGCAAATGCCCAGTAAGGGACAGCAGAGGCAGCTTTAGTTACCTCTCTGCTCGTTTTAGTTTAATTTCTCTGCTAGGATAGTCACACGATACCTGAGATTTTTCTAATCTGCTCTACCACAAAGGGGGAACAAAAGTTTAGCCTGGAATTTCCCAAACTCTGCTGCAATAAAATCTGACAAATTAAAAAGCAGGGGTTCAGCTGGAATCTGTGATCACAACAATCTTGAGACCAGGTGTCAAACCCCACCCAGGGCACAGGATGTCACACGATACCTGTGCTTTTCCTAAGCTGCTCCACCACAAAGGAGCAACAGAAGTTTACTCTGAAATGTCCCAAGCTCTGCTGCAATAAAGTCTAACAATTTTAAAAAGCAGGGGTTCATCTGGCACCTGTGATCACAACAATCTTCTGACCAGGTGTCAAACCCCACCCAGGGCACAGGATCTCACACAATATCTGTTTTTCCTAACCTGCTCTACCACCAAGGGGGAACACAAGTTTAGCCTGGAATTTCCCAAAATCTGCTGCAATAAAGTCTGACAATTTTAGAAAGCAGGGGTTCAGCTGGCATCACCAGAACCTTCTGACCAGGTGTTAAACCCCACCCAGGGCACAGGATCTCACATCTAGGATTCTTGCACGACACCTGTGATTTTCCTAACCTGATCCACCACAAAGGAGGAACACAAGTTTACTCAGGAATGTCCCAAGCTCTG
Organism: Luscinia megarhynchos; assembly: GCA_034336665.1. Classification (NCBI taxonomy): domain Eukaryota; kingdom Metazoa; phylum Chordata; class Aves; order Passeriformes; family Muscicapidae; genus Luscinia; species Luscinia megarhynchos. Next base: position 2,475,787 of record CM067589.1, on the reverse strand, counting down.
CTGCAATAAAACGTGCCAATTTTAAAAAGCAGAGGTTCAGCTGGCACCTGGGATCACAACAATCTTGTGACCAGGTGTCAAACCCCACCCCAGAGCACAGGACCTCACACGACATCTGGGTTTGGATTCTCACATGGCACCTGTGCTTTTCCTAACCTGATCCACCACAAAGGGGAAACAGAAGTTTAGCCTGAAATTTCCTAAATTCTGCTGCAATAAAGTCTGACAATTTAAAAAGCAGAGGTTCAGCTGGAACCTGTGATCACCACAACCTTCTGCCCCGGGTGTCAAACCCCACCCCAGGGCACAGGATCTCGCATGACATCTGTGATTTTCCTAACTTGTTCCACCACCAAGAGGGAACCCAAGTTTACTCAGGAATGTCCCAAGCTCTGCTGCAATAAAATGTGACAATTTATAAAAGCAGAGGTTCAGCTGGCATCATCAAAACCTTCTGACCAGGTGTCAAACCCCATCCCAGGGTACAGGATCTCACACAATATCTGTTTTTCCTAACCTGCTCCACCACAAAGGGGGAACACAATTTTAGACTGGAATTTCCTAAATTCTGCTGCAATAAAGTCTGACAATTTATAAAGCATGGGGTTCAGCTGGCCTCACCAAAACCTTCTGCCCAGGTGTCAAACCCCACTCCAGAGCACAGGACCTCACCAGCAGAGCAGAAACCTAAACTCAAGACTGCAGATCTCTGCCCTTGTGCCCCTCAGGAAGGGCTGGGTGACTGGAGCTCTGCAGAGCAGCAGAGGCAGGGAGCTGAGCACCCCCCAGCCCTGAGGTGGGGCTCCCTGCAGCCAGGCTCACCTGTGTCCTTGTCCTTGGCCTTGTAGACCTGCCCGTAGGTGCCCTCCCCGATGATGCCGATGATGTCGAACTTGTCGACGCAGCGCTTGCCCCAGTCGCTCTCCGTCTGCCTCCTCTCCCCGTAGCGAGGACAGCAGATTCTGCACCAGGGAGGATCTGTCACACACCTCGTGCCCAGCCACAAAACACACTGTGTGCAGCCCTAAGACCCAAGCTCAGGCACATCTGCACTCTGAGAGTTGGAGTGTTCAGTGTTTTTGATGTGTAATTCCAACTATTATCAGTAGTGCTGAGCAGAAATATTATCCTGGATGGCATTATCACAGGGTACACATAGACCTTGCTCAATTTGCACTCATCAGTAACAAGAATTCAGAATTTCCTGTGAGGCAGCTCAGGAGATCAGCCAGCACTCACTTTCTGATCTGTACTTCCTCTATTCATTCCATTTATCACCATGAAATTAAGTGCTTGACTTGGTGAGGAGCACTATAAATACAGACCCAGAGTTTAAACCTTCCTCCACAAGAAACCTTTAACCTCTTAGCAGGGTGAAAATGAGTGTCTGGGATATTTTGCAGGATGCTGGATGTTTGATTTTTATTTAAAACACTCTGTTACAAAACATCAGGGGATGCTAAATTTGTTATCAAAGGAAGTTCTCTATGCCTTGAACATGGAATTGTGGAATCCCAGAACGGTTTGGGTTGGAAGGGATGTGAAATATGATCCAGTGCCACCCCTGCCATGGGCAGGGACACCTTCCACTACCCCAATTTGGCCTTGGGCACTGCCAGGGATGGGGCAGCCACAGCTTCTCTGGGCACTCTGTGCCACTGCAGCTCCAGGGCCAACATTTCAATCACAAAGTGCATGAAAAATCCAAATCTCCCATTTGAAACAACCAACTTTTGAAAGCAACAAGATTTTTACAAGGAGATGCTCATCCAGAGGTTTCTTCTGGCTAAATCAAAGAGAAAAAAGCTTTTGTGGCTGAAGATTGGACATGACACACTCCAGCAAATTCTACCATTAATTCTCAAATTAATGGAGCAAGCTGCCTTTAGCTGAGAGTCCAAATGTGAGACAACCCACAGGAAACACTCACTACACTGAATAATACAGAAAACAGGAACTTGGTCTCTGCCCCATCTCACTTCCCTCAATATAAAAAGCAGTCTGGGGAGTTAAGAGACTCAAAGATCTAAATAAAGAAATAAAATAAAAGAGAAATCAGGCTTACTTTGGTCTCTTTTTGAAGGGTTGCTGAGGTGGTGTGGCTGCCTTTGGTTCTGGGGAGTCAGGAGGAGATGGGTCCCCCCCAGGGAGCTCTGGGGGGAGCGGGAGGTCCGTGAGTAAGTGTCGTGGTCTCTGCTCTCTGTCCTTCTTCACAGGTTTTGGAGGAAGAATCTCCTTTGGACTAAACTCCGAAAAGTTAATACAACGCAAAAGTCAGACTCAACAGCCAGTCAAACAAACAACAAAGTTACTGCAGCACAACAGCTCTGCTTGACAAGGTGAGGTTTAACTGTTAAAATTGGCACATTCAAATATAAAATAAACCAGCTTCACTTTACAATGCTAATACACCAGGAGAGAAAAGTGTCAGAGTGCAACACATCACAAAATGAACACACAGGACTGCACCAGAACTTGCTCAATTTGCACTCATCAGTAACAAGAATTCAGAATTTCCTGTGAGGCAGCTCAGGGGATCAGCCAGCCCTCACTTTCTGATCTTTACTTCCTCTATTCATTCCATTTATCACCATGAAATTAAGTGCTTGACTTGGTGAGGAGCACTATAAATACAGACCCAGAGTTAAATCTTCCTCCACAAGAAACTTTTAATCTCTTAACAAGGACTGAGATGTGGCTTGAACTCCTGAATGCTGCTGAGGAACCAAAAGTTGATTTTTTACATCCAATTACCATGCATCAGGAGTTTGGTTTAGGCTGGCAGCAGCTGCATGAGCAGAACCTGCTTTTTCTTTCATGTATTTAGTGAGGAGAGTTCCTAGATTTGAGCAGTCACAAATTCTCCATGCAAATCTCTGGCTCACCAGGAAAATAAAAAAATTAAAGAGATCCAAACAGCCTCCCCAGGTCTGTTTTTAGGGCAGGGAGCAGGTCTGGTGTTTGCACCATCAGGTCTAACACTTCAGAATAAATGAACTGATGGAAGTAGGTCGTTTTCCCAATTATTTTAGAAGACACTGCCTAATCTGCAAGACAATCTCTTGTGAAATCAGCTTAAGGAAGGAGGAAGACAAAAAACACCAGAAATGGGAGAGGTGGGTGGGCTGAAACTCTCCCCTCATGGACAGCAGAATCCTTAGGAGCAGAATAATCAAATATCTACAGAGAATCACATGGAATTGTTAAGGCTAGAAAATATCAAGTCAAACCATGAACACTGGCACACTCACCACTAAACCACAAAAAACTCAGACAAAAACCCCTCAAAACAACTTTCACTCCTCAAAAACTACTTCTTTGTAAGATCAGAATGGGAAGGGCAAAGCTGTGTCTGGAGAGTGACCTGCAGTGCCTTTTTCACCAAAAATTCCCATTTTCTTGTCTTTTATCTGCTCAGTTCTCTATTTGCATAGCAGCACTTGGTTCCTCTAAGCTCAGTTCCCCCAGGACACCTGGGCTGGTCACCAGGGGGAGGAAATCAAACCAGCACAAGTGTCACCCCAAAAACCAGCAGGAATGTCAGCAGCCAGGTGAGTGCTGTGTTCCCAGGAAGCTGCACCAAACCAGGACAAAATCTGCACCAATTCCTCCTAAATTTGCTTTTCTTCCTTTCCTAGTGATCCAGCCAGGTGTAAAATCATTCCAGGAGTGAGAGATGTGGAGAGGTGAAGGATTCTCCACCTGTACAAAGTGTGTTCTGTCCTTGAACACTGCAAAGCCCAAATTTCCATCCCTGTGTTTGGGGCTGGAACTTTCCCCAGGCTCAGCAAGGACAAAAGTCCAGCTCAAAGAGTTTTGCTCATAAAAAAAAACGAAGGCAGCTGGTGAAGGGTGAGATTCTGCACAGTCAGGTCCACATGGAACTGCCACCAGACTCAGCAAAACAAGTGGGATTTCCCATCCTTTTATTGGGAAAAAGTCACACAGAGCCTTTCAGTGAGCCCTGTGGTCAGGGGTAAAACACTCCTACAGAGCTAAGCCACACCTGGCTGGTGAAAAAAAATAGAGCTCTAGGTGTGAGTGGTTGAAAAAATAGAATAGAAAATTTACAGGATAACTTCTAGGATTGGAAAGGAGGGAATGCTGCAGCAGGATTTGCTTTGCCTGGTGTTTGGGCTGGGAAAATCAGCAGCTCAAAGCTGCTCAGCACAGAGATTTCAAACCAATAATATTTAATATCATCACACAGCTCAGAGAGGGCAACAAACACACACCCAGCCTCACTTTTAGGTTGGAGGCAGTGAGAACATTTCCCTGATTGCCATCAACACCACAATCATCCGTCTGAATAAATGCAATTATTCAGAATGTGTAACACTTGAGCACAGGGTGATTGTTTTGAGTCAGAATTGTGGGATCCCACACTGGTCACTAAAAACGTGCTTTACTCCAAAATTCCAGCACTTCTTTAGTGATGGCTGGGAGGATACAGGAGTTTTTAGGCTACTACAGGCTAAGTAGGTCAAATAAAAAAAATATCAGTGATGACCTTAAGTTAACAGCACTGCAACATATTAACAGCTAGAAAAGAAGAGACAAAAACAAATACTTGGTTGTTTTTTTTTCCCTTCTCCACTCCATTCTGGATATTCTGCTCCTTTCTCCTCACCAAAAGCAAACCCCAGAGTGGGGTTTTCAGACAAGCTCATCACAAAATCCAGAACCACCCCCAGCCTGGCCACAGCTACAATTACAGGACAGAGCCAAGCCTGCATGTTTTGATCAGAAATGAAGAAATAAAGTTGAACCAGGTGCAGTTTCACTCATTTTTAAACTTTTTCAAACAAACAATACCTACTTCTTCAGCAATAAAGGATTGCATCAATTACTCAAGAATTAAGACAATACACAAATTAAAGCAATGCTGGTTTTCACACATGGCCATGGCCTGTGTGGAACAGAAAAAGCTCTGGTTTGTCTTCTTGTATTGGAATTATGATTTTTCCTATTGCGTATAAGTTTCTAAAGAATTAAACAAACAACCTGAAATTTTAAAGTAAGTGTGCAAACAGCTCCAACACAAAGAGGCAAAAAATCCCAGCCCCACATTCCATCCCTGTAACAACCATGAGCAAGGAGTGATGTGAAACCTTTACCAAGCAGCAGCCAAACCTCTTGTTTCCCACAGAGATAAGAGGCAACAATCTGCAGGAGATCATAAAACTCTCCACACAAACCTGGAACAGCCCTGGGTAACTCCTTTATACCAACACCACTCTGTGTCATTACAGGTGTAAAACTAACCCAAAAAAAAAACAAACCCTTTTTATTCAAGGTTTTGCTCTGAAATGCAAAGGGGATGCTCTGGGGTGACCTTACCTATCCAAGTCATCTTCCCCAACTAAAATAGGGGGGAGCGGAAGCGGAGGCAGGGTGGAAGTTTTCAGGTGTGGGATAGCAGCCGTCACAGACACTTGGGTTTTTGGAGCCACCTGCACAGAGGACTGGGAGTTCACCTGAGAGGATAAAGTAGACGTCCTTGGGTGGGAAGAAGATGGCAAAGGCGTTGGGGCTGGAGGAGGGAGCTGCACAGGAGGGGCTGGAGGCAGAGGTGGGGCGGCGGGGGACGGAGGCAGCGGCGGCAGCGGCGGCGTGGGAGGCGGAGGGGTGCTGCTGGGCAGAGGTGGAGGGGGGGATTTGATGGCTGGGAGAGGGGGTGGAATCTCCTTCTCTGCTGTGTCTGTCTCCTTTGGAGATACCAGCTCCTCTGCCACTGCTACAGGCTTCGAGTCCTTTGTTCCCGTGGGTTTGGAATCCCTAACTGGAACAGGATGTTTCCTCTCCGAGTTCTCCTCCGCCTTGGACTTCGCTGTCTCCGCAGGGGCTTTAGGCTCTGTGTTTGTGTACAGCAAATTAACCGAGTCTGTATCCGGAGCTTTCTCGGATTTAACAGTTTTGGTGACCTTTTTAGACTCTGCCCCAGCCTCTTTCAGTTCAGCCAAGCTGTTCTCCTTCCTAGCCAGGCAAACAGGGGAGCCTTTGGCCTCCTTGCCGTCCACCTTGGCCGCGGCGGCTGCGGCGGCCGCTCGCTCCTTCTTCTTCCTGCTGAGCTCTGCTCCCAGGCTGGAGTTGAGGGGCAGCCTGCTGGGGGAGATGCTGGAATGGCGGCTGCGGGAGCCAGACCTCTGCTTCTTGCTGTGCGACGAGTGTCTGGAGTAAGCAGGGCTGCGGCTCCGCGACTTGACGGATTTCCTGGGGGGAGAAACCAAACGGAGCTTGTCTCACCCTCTGAGCTACTCACCAGCTGCAGCCAGAGCTGGTCAGCTCAGAGCCCACAGCACCTGGCAGGAGACTGAAGTGACTGCAAGGAGTTCCTGAGTCAATCAGAAGTTTCACATCATCACCATCCACCCTTCCCATGCCAGACCCGCTGTCACACTGGGAAGAGAAGGGAAGGATCAAGGCTGGATCCAAGGGAAAGAGATCACAGCTCACACACCCAACAGGAGACTTCAGTCAAGAGGATGAGCTGGAAGCTCAGGAATCTTTCACAGGAATTATGTGCAACTTTAAAGGAAACCATGGACTGCCCTCACAGCAATGCTGCCTCAGGAAATTGGGCACTTCTAGCTCACTGTACCCCCCTGGTGCTTCTACTGCCATCAGAACTCAAATTTGCATAGTGTGACTTGGAAGAAGGAAAAATTATTTTAACTCTACTGGTCTTGGTGTTCTTGTACAAAGGATGGGCTCTAAAATCCATGCTGGGAGAGAAGCAAGGCAGAAAACACCTCACACCATCAGGGTTCCCCCCACATGGATCTGCTCATGAGAGGGGAAAACTGATGGGGAAACCAGAGCAACACTAAAATGGAAGTGGAAACTGGCACTTCCAGGGCTCATATCACACTCCTGATAAGCCAGAACTGTTTCCTCCACTCCAGGAGGAACAAGGACTGGGCAGGGTGAGGCAGGAGGCTTTAATGGTGTGGTGGGCTCTGATGCCAACAAGACAATGAAAAATTCTGAGTTCAGACCCTACAAATACTGTAACATAACACACACAACACTCCAGGATTCATTACTCAGGACACATCTAACTTGGAAAACACAGAATTCCCTGAAACAGTCCAATAGCAGTTATAAAACACATTTAATAGCAGCAGTTCAAACACCCTGGCTCCCTTGTAACCATGCTCAGAACATCATTAACAACAAGAATTAGCATTATCCCAAGACAATAAACATTTGGAGAGCTGAGACAACAGAAAGTTCCTGTCCCTGCACCAGCAGCACCTTGCAGGAAGGACAGCTGTGAGGGTGGGAGGTGAAGGGTCTCCCCAAGGAGCAGCATTCCCTCTCCCCACTTGGAAGAGGGAGTGTCCAAGGAACACCAGGGCTGCAGGTAAGTCCTTACTTTTACACTTAAAAATAAAAATCCAACCAGGAGGAGAAAAAAGCAGGATCTGCAGTCACACAGCTGTTTCCTTCCTCAGCACACTGCTCTGTCATGGCAATGCTGCCTTGGGATCTCCTCTTTTCCCAAGGTTTCTGCTCACTGAGCTGACAGTCTGGCTGCAGTTTGCCTCTCACCACGAGCTGGGACCTTTTAAACAGCTCCAAGACATTTGGAGTCTATGGAAAACATTCCTAATGAATCCTGCAGGATGTCACCTACTGCACCCACAAACAGTTTTGGGGTTAATGCTCCCTCCTGCATTGCCCCTTTTCCTGCTCCCTGATTTACATCCTGCCCCATGATTAAACCCCAAGAGTTGTTCCAACTCATGGAATCATGGGATGGTTTGGGTTGGAAGAGACCTCAAAGCTCACCCAGTGCCACCTCCCACTGTCCCAGGCTGCTCCAAACCCTGGCTTTGGGCACTGCCTGGGATCCAGGGCCTCCCCATCCTCACTGGAATTGAATCCAGCTGGATGCAGAGCAACCAAACTAAATCACTCACCAGCTCCAAAAGAAACTACTCAAAAAATCCAATTTTACTTTATTTAATGGTAAATTTAAAATGTAATGGTAATTTAGAAACAGTCACCAGGGACACCTGCCTGGAGCAGGACAGGTGAGGCTGGGGAAGTGGTGGAATGGTCAGATCCTCTCACAGGGGTCACCACAGAACTTCCCAGGGCTGGAATGACTCCCTGAGCTTCCAGCAGCAAATATCCACAGTCCTCTGTTCCACCAGGAATAAATCCACCCATTTCCTCCCTCCTGCTCACTCCACAGGCACCACTCACCCTTTTTCTCTTCACTAACAATAACTCCCCATAGCCACCACACAAACAACTGCTGGGTTTTATGTTCCAGGATGGTGTTCACAGACCTGAAAAAGGCCCCACATCCAGAAACCTTCCTGCTCTCCCAGGAACAGCAAACCTCACCTGCCATCCTCAGAGCATCCACAAAACACAAAAACACCAGCACAGCACCTGCTGAGGGGCTTTTATCTCTGCACATCTCAAAAAAACAGGCAATAAATACAGCAGATACACACGTAGGTTTTGCTTTTTGCATTTCCATCCTCTGGAATTATTTTTTGTGGCTTTACCTGCGGCTATTTTACCCCTTTCACCCTTAATTGTTAAGCCTTGCTGTAACATTCCACACCTTACTTGCTTTGTCAAAGTTATCCAGGATGGATGAGGGGCAATTTAACCTCACATTCCTTCCTCTTTCTGGATAAAAATGCTCTGGGATTAAAACCCACCCTGCTGTCCTCCAGAACTGGAAAACAGAAATTAAAGACACCAACTATGATAGCTGTGAATTAACAAAGGAATGATGGCTTCATCTAAAAATCCACATTAAAAAGCACTGAGATTTATTTAAGTCACACAATCAGAAGATTGGGATGGTTTTTGGAGAAGGGGATGCTAGAACCCTCCATGCTGAGATGGCCAGGTGACAGCAAAGGTGACCTGCAAAGCCCCACATCCACACAATTCCTTATCACCCACCCAGAATCACCTGCAGATATTTCAGAATTTTACCTGCTCTAAACAACACAGAGCTATGGATAAAGCAGAAAATAGCATCTGGGAAGTTTAACTGCTCCAATTTCTCAGGAAAACAAGTTTAATTCTTATTTTTGAATGCCCAGCAACCTTTCACCAAATGCTCACACTCCATACAGGAGCACTCAGCACATCCCACCTCCAGCAAGCTGAGGGGCTCTGGAATTCCATCTCCCTGTTTTAGCTGCAGTGACAGCAGTTGCTACACAGAATGGCAAAGCACATCTGTTATTTTCCCTACTGACCAAATCATCCTGGTTTCCCCCTCGATGGGAAGTGAGTTGTTTTCCACAGCCACTGGAAATGCAAACACTCTGGATTTTCTCCAATCAGCACAGCACATGGGTGCAGTTCCCTAATGATGTGTTTTGGACATGGAGATGAAAGAAAACACAGAATGCACTAAAAAAAAATCCCCCATGTTGTCAGTCAGTGGAAATAGCAGAGTGTCCTAGAAAAGCCTGAGGAACACAAGCCATGATCAGGTGTTCCCTGCCTCAGTGTGCCAGTTAAAGAGGTTTTCTCTCCCAAAAAATGTTCCTGCCCCTCCACAGGAAACACAGAATGGATTTCTGACTGCCCAAAGTCAGCTGCCTCCATTCACACTCATCTGCAGCACCTCAAGGTGAGGAGGGCTCAGCCCAAAGCCTCACAGCCACTCCCTCAGGTGAGCCCTGAGTCCCTCCAGGTGAGCTCTGAGCCCCCTCAGGTGAGCTCTGAGCCCCTCCCCAGCCTCCAGGTGAGCCCTGAGCCCCTCCAGGTAAGCTCTGAGCCCCCTCAGGTGAGCCCTGAGCCCCCTCCCCAGCCTCCAGGTGAGCCCTGAGCCCCTCCAGGTGAGCCCCCCTCTGTCTCCTGGACACACCTGGTCAAGAATCATCCCCTCCAGTCTGACCTCACAGCCTGGGAGCTCCAAAAGCCAAACTAAACACATTAATAACAACTCAGACTTCACCTGACACGTGAAATTCCCTCTGTCCCTTTACTACAACCACTGCAGGCAGGCGTTTTCCAAAGGGGCTGCAACACCTCACAGAGTCACTGAGTTATCTGCCCAGGAAAGAGAGAGGAGTAAGTTATCAAGCCAGAGGTTCAGAGAGTTTGGTACAACTGAGTGTAAACAGTGAGTAACCTTTGGAACCGATCTGGTTTGGGGTCCAGCATTCAGTCAAGAGTCAAAGATGTCCTTAAAAAGCAGTCCTGAAAGTGGAGGGAAGCAGCACAAAGTGCTCTGAAGTTGCTCCCATAAATCAGGGAAATTTCTGCTGGATTTTTCAGCCACTGACACAGAGAGGATCTCCTGGGAAGTGGAGTAAGCTGGGGGAAACTCAGGATAGCACTGCAGTTCCAATGGCTTCTCCCTGCCCAGGGCTGGACACTCACCCAGAGCCATAACTCACAGGTTATGCTCACACATAGCTGAGCTGACACCTCCTACCACTGCACCCTTACTCTTCACAGGATTAGTAAATCATGTGTCAGAGTAGCAGCAACAGGCAAAAAGGATTGAAGGGAAGGAGGAGAAAACCATGCAGGCCTGTCCCTGAGAAGCTCCCAGGTGTACACAGAGAAAACAGGCCAGAGGAGGAGCAGCCTGGAGGAAATTTTCACTGTAAAATCACAGTGGAATACAGAGATTTTATGTCAGAGCTTGCAGGAGGCTGAAACCAACACAGAACTGCCAGCAAGGACAAAGGCAAGCTCTCCATGGAAGACAGCACTCCTGAAGTTCAGGGTTTTAGTAACAAATTCCAAAAGGCCTGTGTGCTTTGGGAAGTGCTGAGCTGGAGGATGCAGCACAGCATTCCTATGGCCATTACATTCCAGGTCACATCTGAATTGCCATGGAGCTCCAAGCAAAGCTCCACAGCATCCATGGAGACAACTGCAAACTCACTGAATGTAAGCCAGGGCAAGAGAAAGAAAAGTTCAACATTAGACCATGTCACAGGATGATTAATGAACACCTGAGACAAAACACACGGAGCTACCTTGAAATAATTGTTTCCTTCTGTAGCAAAGTTACTGATTAAAAGGAAAAAGAGAAAATTAGAGTTAAGCCAAAATCCAGCTGGTCGCTCCTCACCCCTTCAGGCTGCCCATATTTCAGAAGGAAAGAGAAGAAACTTTAGTGCTGAGAAAAGAAAGTTTAGGCACAGAGATGGAGTTTGCACGTGGTTGTCTCTAATCCAAGGGGAAAGAAAAGACGAGTCAGTTCAGAAAGAGCAAAACCCACCCTAAAGGAGCCCTCCCGAAAATCGGGATCAAGTTCCCACATGCAGTAACAGATAAAGGCTTCCAGAACCAGGTGAAAACACGGCCCATGGCTGAAGTTCCCGCCAGGTAAGCGCCTTAGATGGCGCCCAGGGAGCCTCCCCACGCAGGGGCCACTCCAGAGGTGGGTGTAACTTAATCCCAGCAGCTTTTCCAGCCTCCCTCCCTGCCCAGAGCCAACATGGGCGCTGCCTCCCGCGTTTCCCAAAGGGTCAGCTCCATTTCCAAGGCCCCAAGCAAAGCAGCTCCACACACGTCACTATGCAGCCAGACTGGGCATCAGTGGGGAGGAAAGGAATCACAAAATCGTGGCATGGTTTGGGTTGGAAAGGGCCCTCAAGGCCATCCCATAGCTAGGAACACCTTCCACCATCCCAAGCCCTGTCCAAGCTTGGACAATTCCAGGGATGGGACACCCACAACTTCCCCGGGCAACCTTCCTCCCACGGCACAATTCCTAACACCCATCCAGACCCTTCAACCTGAACCCACTCCCCTTTATCCTGCCACCCCAAACTCTCCTGAACATTATCCCACCTTCCCTGCAACTCCCTTCACCTATTCCCAGCTCCATCCCAAGCCCTGAACATTATCCCACTTCCCCTGGAACTCCCTTCACGCTCTCCCAGCTCCATCCCAAGCCCTGAACATTATCCCACCTCCCTGGAAACACTTCACCTACTCCCAGCTCCATCCCAAGCCCTGAACATTATCCCACCTCCCCTGGAACTCCCCTCACGCACTCCCAGCTCCACCCCAAGCCCTGCCCAGCTCCCAGGCACACGCACCTGGCGATGGGGCTGCGGCTCACGGAGCGCTTGGAGGCGAAGGGGCTGCTGGAGCGGCGGCGGCCGTAGGGGCTCGGGGACCTCCCGCTGTAGGAGCCACTGCCCCGCTCGTAGCTGGACGAGCGCCTCCGGCTGTAGGGGCTGACGGATCGCTGCCGCCGGCTGTAGGGGCTGGGCGAGCGGGCGTTGGACTGGTAGCCCACGGGCTCCTTGTAGGGCGGGCTGAGGGACTGGCGGCGCGAGGAGCCGCCGGGGCTTTTCCTGTAGGGATCGTAGGTGCTGGAGGTGTGCGAGCGGGGCGGGCTGAGGTCGTACTCCTGCACGTACGAGGCTCCCGAGGGGCTGTCGTCCAGTTTGGGGCTGTCCGACCATTTCCTGTGAGGGCTCCTGGATTTCCTCTTGGGGCTGTCGATGGTTTTGTAACTTTTGGGAGCGTCCCTTTTCCGATGGCTTTTGCTGCGCTCTTTGTGGCTGGACTTGAGCTCCCGCTCCTTCCTGGATTTCTCCTTGTGCGCCTTGGCCGAGCGCGACTCCTTGTTGCTGCTCTTGGAGGAGAGCGCCTTGGGGTGCTCCTCGCTCTCCAGGAGCCTCTTGGAGGATCCCGATATCCTCTCCTTGGCGGACCTGCTGGAAGCATCCAGGCTCTTTTCCAACTTCCTGTCCTTCTCCGCCTGTTTGCTCTTCATCAGCTCGCGGAGCCGCTTGTGCTGGTGGTGCCGGTGCTTCTGGGCCCTCTCGCTCCTCTCCGCCCTCCTCTCCTCGTTGTCCCTCCTGTCCAGCTTGAGGCCCACATCGTCCGAGAAGGTGTCCGAGTCCGAGCTGATGTCATCGTACTCCACCAGCGGCTTGATCACCGCTCCCAGGGGCGCCGCCGCTTCCTGGGACGCCAGCGGGGACTCCTTGGAGTGCCTGGACTTGTGCCTCTTGTGCCTGGAGCCCGCCCGGTGCCTCTCCTTGCTGTTGGAGCTCCCGCTGCCCGGCTGCGAGGACCCCCCGCCGCCGTCCTTCTTGCCCCCATGTCTCTCCGGATTTGGCATTCCTCCCCCGCTGCGCTCGGGAACGGCGAGGGGGGGACTCGGCGAAAGCCCCGAACTTCAAACTCCCTCCGCGCCCGCCCCTCGCACCATCCACCCCGGCCTCGGTCCTCCCTCCTACATGAGGAGCGGGGCCCGAGGCCCCGGAGGAGGCGGGAGGGACGGGGAGGGGAGGGGGGAAGGACCCGGGAGGGGAGGGGGAAGCGCCGCGGCCTCACCGCCTCATCCGAGGGGCCCAGGCCCGGCGGGCAGCGCGGCCGCGGGGGCGCCCCGGGAAGGCGGAGCCCGGGCCCGGAGCGCTGCCCGCGGCCTCAGCGGCGGTGGCGGGGCCTGGGCGCGGATCCCCGGCCGAAAGGCCCCGGAGCCGCCGCCGCCCCCGGCCCGGCCCCAGCGCTCTGCCCGAACCGGAGCGGCGCCGTCCGGGGGCACCGCCAACTCTCGCGAGACCCGCCCGCAACTCTCGCGATAGCGCCGCCGCCGCCACCCCTCCCTCCGCCGCGCGAGTCCTCCTCGTCCGCGAGTCCTCTCGGAGATGGGCGGGGGCGCGCGCTCGTCCTCTCGCGAGAGTCGCGGAAATCGCGCGGCCGGCGGCGGCTTCCCAGCGAACTTTATTGGGGCGCGGGGCGGGGACAGCGCCCCCTAGCGCCCGGCCCGCAGCAAAGCTCCATGGCGGCGCTGCCGCCCCGCCGGCCCGGCCTCTCGCCGCTCTCCCGCTGCGCCGCGCCGCGCTCTAAGGCCGCCGGCGGCCCGCTGTCGGGTAACGGGCGGTTAATGCTCCGTTACGGCCGCACACAGGCGGCCGCCGCGCCGGCAGGAAGCGGAGGGGGCGGGGCGTGCCGGCCCTCGAGCCACGCCCACCCCCCGCGGGCGCGGCGGAGTCTCGCGAGAGCGCGGGAGCGCAGCCGCGGGCGCAGCGATGGCGGCGGCCGCCGCCGTGTGAGGGCGAGGGCGGCCCGGCCGCCGCCGCCGCCGCGCCCGCTCCCGGTCCCGCTGCCGCTCTCCATCCCTGCAATATGAAGGCAGCGCCGGGCAGCGCCGAGGGTGAGTGCGGCGCGGGGGACGCGGGGGTTCCCGCCGGCCGCTGAGGGAGCAGCGGGGCCCGGCGCATCCAGGCTGAGGTGTCGCCCATAAGGGGGAACGGGAGAGGGTCACAAAGGCGGTTTGGGGTCTGGGGAATCTCCGTGAGGAGGAGGGACCGCGGAGCCGGGCCTGGTTCTCTGGAGAAGAGAAGCCGATAGGAAATCCCGTCAGTCCGTACAAATAACTCCAGGGGACCGTGCCAGTCTCTGTCAGTTCTGCTCAGCGACAGGACGAGGAGCAATGGCCAGAAACCGAAACACAGCAGGTTCCACATCGAGACGAGGAAGAGTTTCTTTGCAGAGGGTGTCGGAGCCCGGGGGCTGCTGCCCGGGCAGGGTGTGGATTTCTCTTTCTGGAGATATTCCGCACCCAGCTGGGCACATTCCAGGCCACCCTGCCTTGCCAGGGGGTCTGCAGAGGTCCCTTCCTGCTCTCTCTGGGGTTCTGGACAGCTCGATGTTGGTTGGGGAGGGGATTTGGACCAGCTGAGTTCCAGGGGTCCTTTCCCACCTCCAGCATCCTGTGTTAATTCAGCTGAGAAGTTTAAAGCACCTGAAAACAAAATCCCAAATAGCTGGGGTTGGAAGGGACCTCTGGAGATCATCCAGTCCAACCCCTCACCCAAGGCAGGATCACCTGGGGCTGGGTTTGGAATGGCTCTAGAGCAGGAGACTCCAAAACATCCAGCACACATTCATTCCTTCCTTACACTTGGGTTTGGAGGACTCAGCGTGAGGTCTGTGGGCTGGGAGGGCATAGTAAGGAACACCAACTGTGGGAATTTGGCAGGTGGAAGTCACAGCATCCTGTGAGGTGACACTAAAATGTCACATTGGCCTTGGACCCTCTGTGGCTGGGGCCAGGGTTCATTCTGGAATCATGTCCACCAGGATTTTTTTGATGTGGAAGTGTGGAATACTCTGTCTCTTGGCAATAAAATACAGGATTTGAGTGTTCCTGGAAGCCATGTCCTCTTTGTCACCTTTTGGTCACTCAGGCCCCTCCCAGCACATGGGGCTGTGTCCTGGCTGTGGAGCAGCTCCGAGGGACACCAGCCCTCAGCTCTGAGCCAATTGTGGGGTCATGGAATGTCCTGAGCTGGAGGGAACCCACAGGACCATCAGTCCAGCTCCATTCCCTGCACAGACACCCCAACAACCCCACCCTGTGTCTGAGAGCATTGTCCAAACACTCCTGGAGCTGTGGCTGGAGTGCTCCTCAGCATTCCCTGGGAGTGCCCAACCACCATGGGGGAAGAACCTTTCCCAAAATCCAACCTAAACCCCCCTGGCACAGCTCCAGCAGCTCCCCTGAGTCCTGCTGTCTGAGCACAGAATTTGTGACAACTGGGATGACTTGGTTGAGGTTTTTGATGATGGAAGGTGTGAAGAAGTTTCAAGAAGTTGGGAGAGAGAACAGAGGGGGAATCCAGGACACAAAACTCCACCTCACTGCTTTAACCCCATGTTTCCCACAGCCTCAGCTTCCTGACCCAGACCCTGGGGATCCTGTCCTGACAGAACTGAGCCTGCTGGGGTCTCATCACTCAGGGATTGTGCAGAACAGGGGCTGGGCATTTTCCAGACAGCCATTCCATAGGATTTTCATGATCCTTTAGTTCCACCAGCCTGGGATATTCCATAACATTTACCTCACCTCGAGGTCTGGGTTAAACCAGCACTAAGCAAATTCTCTGTAATCATCTTCAAGGTGGAAAGTGTGTTCCTAAACTGCTTAAAGCTTGCAATATTCTCTTTCCTGCATGCTGCTGTGTCACAGAGGCAGAGAAGCTGAACAAGATGAGCTCCCTCCTGGAAAGGCTCCACGCCAAGTACAGCCAGAACCGGCCCTGGACAGAAACCATGAAGTTGGTCCGGCAGGTCATGGTGAGGCTGCTGGGCCCTGAGCAGACCTGCTGCTTTTGTCTTGGGCTCTTAGACCTCTTCAAGGTGTTTCTGTTGTGTTCACTCTCTCCTGAGGGGTGCCTGAAGTTGCCTTTCTGTTGCCTTGAAAAGGATTATGGAAGGGTGAAAAAACAGCAACAAGACTCTCTTGCTTGGTGCAGGAAAGAGCAAGAAAGAGAAATTTATTGAAACTTAAATAAGGCAGTTTGTGCAAAACAAAATACAAACAGATTATTGGTTAGAGAAGGAGACACCTCTTCTCCCTGGCTTTTTCAGGCACTTTGCAGGTGTTTATTTCTGTTATGATTTTTTCTTTTGTGGTTGCAATAAAGAAGGAACCTTTAGCTTGGGAAAAATTCTAGCTGAGGCTCAGAAAGTTTCAAGGCTTGAGAAAAATACTTAGAACTTGAGAAAAACGCCTGGCAGATTTTGTCTAGGCCTTCAGCAGTGTCCACACCTTTCTCTCCCCTAATTACAGATTAATTGCCAGCTCAATGTCAGGAAAAGCATCAAACTTGTGTTTTCTGCTACACACCCTTCCAGGATATTGTTTTGTGGAGCAGTTTTCAGTGGCACTCAACACTCAGTATTGGCTTAGTCAAAAATGGATTTGAAATATTGGTCTGGGTAGGGGAAGGAGGAGCAGGAGGCAGGGGAGAGCTACAGCAAAGCCTCCTGCTCATACTCAGGTGTTAAAAGTTTGCCTGATTCTTTATTTTTCTGTCACTTCTTCTAAAACTTTCATCTTAGATCTATAAAAAAGTTGTTACATTCTGTTCTTGCAGTTGCTTAAAAGAAAATAACTCAATTCCAGGCCTGCCTTTGTAATCTGCATGCAATCAGATACTGATCACCTACAGAAATCAAGATGTTGTAATTTGGGACTGAAACCTAAGCTGCTTTTAATTATCTAAATAAGCCTCACTTGGCTGCTCAAAAGTTGCCTAATTTCCTCCTACTGAGATCCAAAGAAAAATGACTTTTTTCCTTCTGTCTGCCCAAGGAAAAACGAGTGGTGCTGAACTCAGGGGGACACCAACACCTGGTGAGCTGCTTGGAGACCCTGCAGAAGGCCCTGAAAGGTTGGTGTGTGCTCTGTGTGCCCCCACAGGCTCCTGCAGGGTGGAAAATCCTATAGAAATGCTCCATAAAAAACACACAGGGTATTTAATGCTCAGGTGTTCATCAGCACACTGAGCTCAGTGCCAAGCAGGACAGCCAGGACTGGCTGTGCTGCTTTTTTGGGGAAAATCCTCTCTTTGTCCAGAGAAGCTGTGGCTGCCCCATCCCTGGAAATGTCCCAGGACAGGTTGGACAGGGCTTGGAGCAACCTGGGATAGTGGAAGATGTCCTGCTCATAGCAGGGGTGGGACTGGGTGGGCTTTAAAGTCCCTCCCAACCCAAACCATTCCATGGTTCTCTGAGTGCCCACACCTGGACTCCACTTGCAGAGAAAATTCCCTTCTCTCCTTGCACTTTGGGAATATTTGGGTTTCTCTGTGCTGACCCTGGTGTCTGTGTTAGGGCACAGCTCCTGTGCATTGCACATGGGACAGTGGGAGGGTGTCACCAGCTGAGATTTGTTTTTTCCTTAGGGAATGTGGGATGATTCCCCTAAATTTTGGTTTTGTTGCCCCCCATGCAGTGTCATCTCTGCCTGCCATGACCGATCGCCTGGAGTCCATCGCCAGGCAGAGCGGGTGAGGCTCCTCCTCAGGCTCACGGCAGAGTTCTGCTGCTTCCCTGCCCCCAGCAGAGCCTTGTGCTGCTTGGGTGGGGGCTGTTTGTGTGCTTGGGTTGTGGGGGTTTGTGAGTTTGGATTGTGGGGATTTGTGAGTTTGGATTATGGGGTTTGTGTGTTTGGATTGTGGGGTTTTGTGTGCTTGGATTGTGGGGGTTTGTGAGTTTGGATTGTGGCATTTTGTGAGTTTGGATTGTGGGGTTTTGTGTGCTTGGATTGTGGGGGTTTTGTGTGCTTGGGGTTGGGATTTTTGTGTGCTTGGAGTCGGAATTTTGTGTGTTTTGGATTGTGGGGGTTTTGTGTGCTTGGATTGTGGGGTTTTGTGTGCTTGGAGTTGGGATTTTTGTGTGCTTGGGTCGGAATTTTGTGTGCTTGGATTGTGGGGGTTTGTGAGTTTGGATTGTGGGGGTTTGTGTGCTTGAACTGGGGTTTTGTGAGCTTGGATTTTGGAGGTTTGTGTGCTTGGATTTGGGATTTTGTGTGCTTGGATTTTGGGGATTTGTGAGTTTGGATTGTGGCATTTTGTGTGCTTGGGTTGTGGGGTTTTGTGTGCTTGGATTGTGGGGGTTTTGTGAGCTTGGATTGTGGGGGTTTGTGTGTTTGGGGTTGTGGGGGTTTGTGTGCTTGGATTGTGGATTTTGTGTGCTTGGATTGGGATTTTTGTGTGCTTGGGTTGTGGGGTTTTGTATGGTTGAATTGTGGGTTTTGTGTGCTTGGACTGGGGGGTTTTGTGGGGGTTTTATGGGGCTTTTATGGGGCTTTTGTGGGGGTTTTTTGAGGGTTTTTTGGGGCTTTTGTGGGGGTTTTCTGTCCATCTCACAGCGATTTTTGCTGTTTCCTCCCCAGCCTCGGATCCCACCTGAGCGCGAACGGCACCGAGTGCTACATCACCTCTGACATGTTTTATGTGGAGGTGCAGCTGGACCCCACAGGGCTGCTCTGTGATGTCAAGGTGGCTCACCATGGAGAAAACCCCGTGGTGTGTATTCCTGGCAAAGGAGGAACCCCTGTGCTTTTGGGATTTCTGTTTATCTGTTTTTATTTTGAGCAGAGGAAATAGGTTTTATTTATTCCCTTTAGACCCAGAGTTACACCCTTGCTGCTCCTTCTAGTGGGAAGTAAAATCCTCCATGGAGTAGTTTGCTCCTGTGGGATTTTCTAATCAATGCACACTATAGATTCATGACTTGCAAAATTATTTGAGAAAATGTTTCTGAGAATTTTATGGAAGTTATTGCTCTGTTTCCAAGGAAGGGAAAGGGAAATTATTCTTACAAAGCTCAGATCTGAGAATAGAAAGTTCTAAAATTTGGAGTGCTGGGAGAAAATGGTTTTACTCCCCTTGTGGATGTGGAGAAGAGTTTGAATTTGGTGTTTGGTTTGCCTCTCTTCAAAAAAGCTCATCTTTAATATCCCTGTGTAAGCTCATAGATTTTCAACCTAAAGCTTCACACTTTGAGAATTTTATTTCAAATTAATAATTGAAGAGGAAATGTCATTGCCTGGACTTGTCCCAGCAGGGCTTGAGGAGCAGAAGCAGAAGCACAGCATGGTTGTGAGCATGGTGTGGCTTCCCAGGAAAAGCTGGTGCTTGGGAATTTCCCTGTGCTGGTATTTCCCAGCTGCAGAGCTGCACAAAGCCTGGAGTGGCTGCATTCCACACTGACATCTTTGTGTGTTCTTTCCTTTTCAGAGCTGTCCAGAGCTGGTGCAACACCTGAGGTGAGTGACAGGGGTGCCTTGTTGTGTTTTCTCACAGGTTTCTCTTTGCTCTAATGATCTGATGCTATTTGATGTCTGGAAATACAAAATTCTTCACAACTGTTCCTTCCCCACGAAGTGTCTTCACTTCTCCAGGGGATTTTCTGGCTTTGGCTCAGATCTTGTGATTCTGGCTGCTGTGCAAGGTATCTTCAAAGCCCACAGCACATTAAAGCTGAATCATTTAAAGAGCACATTTTCATGAAGCAAGTATTTTTTTTTTTTTTGAGTGGCTCAGTGTCTTTGTTAATGTCACTTTTTAAAATGAGCCCTATCTGTTAGGAATTTGAATACTTGGTAACTTTTCTTCCCTTTTTCCTTTCAGAGAGAAAAATTTTGATGAGTTTTCAAAGCATCTGAGGGGACTTGTGAACCTGTATAAGCTGCCAGGGGACAAGTAAGTGCAGAATATATTTATATCCACATATATAAAATGAAACAAGTCTAGAATACATTTATTTATACCCACACATATAAATGAAAAAAAAGCCCTCCAAGCTTGTAGGTTTGCACTGCACAGTTCCTTTCAAGTTTTCTTATATTGTTTTATTGTTTGTTTTTTTGTTTTTTGTTTTTTTTTTCCCTAAGCAAACTTAAAACTAAAATGTACTTGGCTCTGCAGTCCTTGGAGTTGGATCTCCAAAAGATGGCTGGGATGTACTGGTAAGTTTGTAAATATTTATAAATGCTTAGAGCTCTGAGAAATTCCTTTTTAACTGCAGGAAGAGAGTCTAAAAGGCAAAATAAAAAGTTTGTAGCTAGATGGGTTCAGTGATTGTGTGTTTTAAATTGAGAAAGTTTTGGCCATGTTTCACTGCTGTAGATTCTCTGATAAACCAGCCATGCTGTGGAGGGTAAAGCAGCTTTTGTTTTGCCTGTACAATGTGAAGTTTAGGATCAATCTCTTTTTGGGTCCCAGAAATGTGAATTTTGAGTTGAAATCAGTCTCAGCACATGAATTTTGGCTGCAGGTGTGGCTGTGGTTTGTTTCAGACTGTGATTTCCTCTTGCAGGCAAGCCACCAATGCAAACCCCCTGGACAAGATCCTCCATGGCAGTGTTGGCTATCTCACCCCCAGGAGTGGAGGTACCTGTGATTCACTCTTAAAAAAAAGGAATTAACAACAATTTATTTATTCCTGCCCCCCAGTGTGGGTGATAGTTGCCCCATTAAATAATGGAAAATAATAAAGTAAAAGAGGGACAAAGTCTTTGGGTGTTTTTGTGGCTTTGTGGGGATGATCAGGCTGACTTCTCAGGATGTCTCATCAGGAGTTTCTCTCCCCCAGGTCTCCTGATGAACCTCAAATATTATGTCTCCCCCTATGATTTATTTGAGGATGGCACTGGAGCCCCCGTGGTTCTGCACGAGAACAATGGTAGGTCAGCTCTGGAGGAGGGAAGGAAGCAGAATTCCAGCCTGTCCAGCAGGACAATCACTCTGGGACTTTAAACCCTCAGGGGTTTGAAGAGCCCAGGTTTGAACTCTGGCCCCAGGTGTGCTGGGGCTGGAGCTGGGCTCCTGTGGGGTCACGGGGTCACAGTTTGCAGGCAGAGCCTTTTCCCTTGCAGTGAGTCTCATTCTAACATGGCATTTGTCTTGTAACCTGAATAAAAACATAAAATCCCAGAAGGGTTTGGGTTTGGAGGGAGCTTCAAGCTCATCCAGTTCCAATTCTCTGCCATGGGCAGGGACACTTTGCACTGTCCCAGGTTCCTCAGGGCCCCATCCAGCCTCTCCCATCCTACTGGAAGATTGTTTTGATGCATGGACATCTGGCTCTTGTTACAATGCCAAAACCAAGCTCCAGTTGTCAGGAAAAAAAGAGGAGGAATTTATCCAAAATCATTATTTGTTTTGCTTTGCAAAGAGCAAACTACAAACTAACAAATGTGTTTGGAAAATATTTTGAGAATGATGCAATTGGTCCACCTGGCAAGAGGGAGGTGGAGCTTTGGGTAGAACAGTCAGTTTGGCTGTTGTCCATTTGGTCCTGAGGGTGAACAGTGAACTCCTGTGGGGGAAGCCAGAGTGATATTTTATAGAATCACAGAATATTTTTATGGGAGGAGACCCTAAATCTCATCCAGTTCATGGACAGCGACACCTTCCACCATCTCAGGTTGCTCCAAGCCCCATCCAACTTGACCTTGAACACTTCCAGGGATGGAGAACATATTTAATTCATATTTAATCCACAAAACTTGCCACTGATGGGGTTTTTTCCATCAGCTCATGTCCTTGTTGGCTTCTTCCCCCTGCAGTTCCTCGCTCGCTGGGTATGAACGTGTCGGTGACAGTCGAGGGAACCATGGCAATGCACAAACTTCCAATTGCTCCACTGATCATGGGCTCCCATCCTGTGGACAGCAAAGGGTAAGGGCAGCACCCCAGGCCAGCACCCAGCTGGGGGATTGTCACAGCATTGTGTGGGTTCCACACGTGCTGCCTTCAGGCCAAGAAACGCCTGTTTCAGGTGCTTCAGGGGTGCCTTCATTCCTGAGGTGTAACAGCATGGATTTGAGCAAACAGAAATGTTATGTAAGTGACAGCAGAAGCCCTGCAGCTCACAGCACCTTTTGTCCCCCCAATCTTCCAGAACTCCATCTTTCTCCTCCATCACAAGTGCCAACAGCGTGGACCTGCCAGCTTGTTTCTTCCTGAAGTTCCCACGTCCCATCCCAGTGTCTCGAGCTTTCATCCAGAAGCTGCAGAGCTGCACAGGTGGGTTCAGACCTGCCAGTCACATCTCTGGGGTTTTATTAATGTTCCCTCATTTCTATCAGTAAACCCTGCTGATTTTTAACATGTGCCAGGGGAGTTGCTCGGGGTTTTCAGTAAAACTCGCACCCCCTGACTCCCAGGTGCCATCATTGCTGTCCTGTCCCCTCAGGTATCCCACTGTTCGACACAGCTCCCACCTTTGTGCCCCTGTATGAGCTGATCACGCAGTTTGAGTTGGCCAAGGAGGCAGATCCGCTGCCCCTGAACCACAACATGCGCTTCTACGCCGTAAGTGTGAGCTCCAGCCAGCCTGGGACACCTCCACAGCAGCACTCAGGGCCTTCAAGTGGGATAAACAAAATGGGCTCTGTATTTATTCACTGACAAAACTTGCTCTTCAAGCATTGGGATTCAGGTACAGGTTTCCAGAAAAGTTGTGGCTGCCCAAGCCCTGGCAGTTTCCAGTGCCAGCTTGCAGCAATCTGCAATAAGTGGGAGTTGTCCCAGCCTGTGGCACTGAATGGGGTTTAATGTCCTCCCAACCCAAACCATTCCATGATTCTGTGATGACCATGGTACTTAGGAAAGTTAGGTATTGAAAGGTGCTTTGTTGTTGTGCAGCTGCAGGAGAGCAGAGAGGCTGAGCCTTCCCAGAATCTCTCCCTTTCTTTTGTCCAGTGATGTGTGGCTGAATGAATTGCAGCATTTGGGAGAAATCCTTAAATCTGTGAATGAGTGAGAGGATTCTCTCCACAGAACAGATGCCATCAGTGTGGAACTGTTCTAGTAGGAACAATGAATGCTGTTGGGCAGTACTTCTAAGGAATTAAAATCATGTTTTCCTTGTTCAGAGCAGAAGGAAAACATCCTCAATGTTTATCCCTATCAGCCAGAAAGGTGGCAGTGACATCTGGGCACTGCTGGATGTCTGTTACACCCCTTTTGAAACAGGGATTGTGTCCTGGTTTGAAGGACAGGTGTCTGCCAATGAAGACAGAAGCTTCTCTTTGAAATGGAGAATGTAAACCTCCTCCCTCCAAATTATTATAGTTTTGAAATTAAGGGGCTCTCTGGCAAAGATATGGGAATTAGGAATAACAGTTATTTACTAGGAAAATTAAAATAGAAATACAGTATTACAAAGAACAATTCCCAAACACTGCCAGAGTCAGAATCCAAGCTGACACCTGTCAGTCAGGCAGGGTGTTGGCAGCAGTCCCATTCAATGGTGGCTGCATCCTCCTGCAGTGGCAGGTGTGGTTCAGCTGGAGCAGTGCTCCTGTAGAAGGTGCAGTTTTCCTCTGAAGGTCCAGGGATGATGTGGAAAGATCTGGTTTTCCTCTGGAATCCAATGGAAAGATGAAACTTGCTGTCCAAAATCTCAGTTTTTGTCTGGGTAGGAAATGTTTGGCTCCTCCCCCTGGCTGGAGCATCTCCCAGTGGGATGATGTAATTTTATCAGTCATGCACTGGGACTCCATGGCCATGAACAGGAGATATCTCCTGGAGGGAGCATGGGCTGTGGGAAAGATAAAGATGATTGCCCCAGCTGGTTTTTAACAGATGACCCATTAACAGGAGATATCCCCACAGAGATAAGGATCACTGCCTCACCTGCTTTAACACCTGGCCCATTAACAGGAGATATCTCCTGGAGGGAGGGTGGGCTGTGGGAAAGATAAAGATGATTGCCCCAGCTGGTTTAAAGATGCCCATTAGCAGATAATGTGTGCCAGGAGATCAGGGTCACTGCCCCACCTGGCTGCAACAGTGGTGACAGAATCCACATTTCTGGTCACATCCTGTACTGCAACCCAACACAGAGTGTTTGTCAGGCTCTCCCAGGACAGCAGCACTGCTACTTCCTGAACAAGGACGCTCCTCTCCCGGACGGACGGAGCCTGCAGGGGACTCTGCTCAGCAAAATCGCCTTCCAGCACCCCGGCAGGGTGCCCCTGATCCTCAGCCTGATCCGCCACCAGGTTGCCTACAACACCCTCATTGGCAGCTGTGTCAAGAGGACAGTCCTGAAGGAAGGTGGGTGCCCCTGATTTATGAGCATGGGTCTAACACTGATACTCAACTGTGACAGACAAAAGACTCTCTAACAATTTAAATTCAGAAAGTGTATGTTTATTCATTAGAGGTCATCCTCTAATACACATTGCAAAATCACAGGTGATCACAAAGTCTATTTATTGACAAAGGATTCAAACAAATACATATTCATAATAACAGCCCCTCCCATCCCTCACTTCCATTGGTAATTAGCTGGAATAGCTATTAAGCATTGATTGACTTCTTAAATTAAGTCTGGGGTCGTTTTTGTGGGGAAGGGTCTTAAAAGGCAGAAGTAAGATGAGTCTTCCTCACCCTGAACTTTTGACCTTTTCTATCAGTGACAATACAAATGATTTCTGGGGATAGCCCAGTTTTCCAAAGAATGGAAATGGTTTTTGGTTGCATTGTCTGTGTTCCTTTGGGTCTGCTCACTAGTTTCATCTTTTCCCATTGTAAGCGAAGCTGAGCAAACATGAAATGACAGACAATCAATTATTTAAGTTTCAGATAACTATTCTCTTCTAACTTATAACTTTTAATTATTTTCAGCAAGGTAACTAAAATCCTAATTTTCTAAGATGAGTGTTTCACCCCCTCCAGAGGAATATGAAGTGGGAATTATGAGCTCTGGGCAGTTTTCCTCATAAAAACGAAGCCTCTGCTGCTTCCCTTATTTTTTTCCTCTCTGCTTGGAGGTTTTGAGGCTCTGGTTCATTGTGGGAAAAACAGGACTTTTGGGCAGCACATTAATATGATTATACATAAGCAGATTTATTGTTTACTTTTTAGCTTTAATTATACATTTAAAGACTACTGTTTACATGATTATGCATTTTTAGTTGGTGTTTTTATGCTGTTTACATGCTTTGCATGAGCTTTTCAGGTGGTTGTTTAGAACTTTACTGCCCACCTTTATTTTGGATTTTTAATATCAGTATTCTGGTTTTTAGCTCTTTTTCTCTTGATTTAGTACAATTTATGTTTTAGTGGCTTTGAAGTGTTTTAACAAGTTGCAGAAAAACACCTAAAAATGGTTTATTTCGTGCAGTTGTTATAAACTAAGAAATATGCAGAAAAACAGCTAAGCATGTAAAGAAACAGGAAAATCTGCAGAACAACAACTAGGCAGCTAAATATGGAGAAGAACAGCTAAATATCTAGAAAAACCAGCTAAATATAGTTTGGCTGGTGCATGCAATACAGACCATGGCCTGGACTTGTTCACCCATGTTACTGTGGCCCAAACTTGTTCAGTGTTACTGCAGCTCATCTCCACTGTTCCTTCAGTTCATGGTTCTCATGTCTTTCAGATTCTCCTGGGATCCTGCAGTTTGAAGTTTGTCCCCTCTCTGACTCCTGTTTCAGTGTATCCTTCCAGCACCCTGTGAATGACTCCCTGGTGTGTGGTGAGTGGGCTCAGGGGCAGCAGGAGCAGCGTTTTTGGGAGGGCTGGCAGGGTTTCCTCTCCCTGTGTGCAGGATTTTGATGTCTCCCTGCTCTCTTGCAGTGGTGATGGATGTGCAGGACTCCAGCCATGTGAACTGTAAGCTGTACAAAGGGCTGTCTGATGCCCTCATCTGTACAGATGATTTTATTGCCAAAGTTGTTCAAAGGTAAGCTGGGATTTTGTCCCATCTCGTGCTCCCAGTCACACAGATGAGCTCTGCTCCATCTTGTGTTTATCCAGCAGTTCTGGAGCTGCTCTGTGCTTGTTTGGAGGAGAGAAGAACTCAGAGCCATGCTGAAAATTCAATGCCAGATACTGAACTATAGCTACTTATTTTTGAATTTGTTGTTTACACAGGGCTTTTATCTGGGTTCCCTCAGCTCAGTCACATTCAGAACAGAGCAGGACATCCACAGGGCACAACTCTCCTGTCACCTTTTGAGTGGGAACCACTGGTTTTGCTTTTCAGCATGTTATAGACTTGTTATCCCTTAGGACAATGCAGTGTTCTCACTGATTTTTTAGCTCAAAAAGCTGCCCCTGCCCATGGCAGAGGGGTGGGACTGGATGGGCTTTAAGCTCTTCCAACCTGATCCATCCAAGGATTTTTATGAGGTTGTAGGAAATGAAGTTTGCCAAGCTTTGATAAAGGTGTTTTCTGCCAGAATTGGAGTAACAGCCCAGATTCCTTCATGAAGACAGGACAGTTTAAACTGAAACAGTAGTTCTAGGTGGGATATTGGGAAGAAATCCCTCCCTGTGAGAGTGGGCAGGCCCTGGCACAGGTGCCCAAAGCAGCTGTGGCTGCCCCTGGGTCCCTGGCAGTGCCCAAGGCCAGGCTGGACAGGGCTTGGGGCACCCTGGGACAGAGGGAGGTGTCCCTGCCCTGGCAGGGGTGGGACTGGATGGGCTTTAAGGCCTCTTCCAAACCAACCCATTCCATGATTCAGTGATTGCATCCTGTGCTTTGTAACTGCCAGATAATGACCTGTCAGCTATCAGTTAGAGATAATTGATTCATTCTCCCTCTGTGATTGCAAGTGCAGGTGGATAGGGGTGTTTGGGTAAGTGTGAATCCAAGCAGATTGGATAAAAACTGGACCTGCTGCTGCTGTGCAGACCCCTCAGTGCTCATTTCCTGCCTGCTGGAGGTGTGCAAGCTCCCCAGTGAGCTTTGTGAGGGCAGGCAGCCCCACCCTGACCCTGTGCTGTGTCTTGCAGGTGCATGTCCATCCCTGTCACCATGAGAGCCATCCGTAGGAAAGCAGAAACCATCCAAGCTGACACGCCTGCCCTGTCCCTCATTGCAGAGACAGTTGAAGACATGGTGAAGAAAAATCTGCCCCCAGCCAGCAGCCCAGGGTATGGCATGACCACAGGCAGCAACCCAATGAGTGGGACCACCACCCCAACCAACACTTTTCCTGGGGGGCCCATCACTACTTTGTTTAACATGAGCATAAGCATGAAAGAGAGGCATGACTCGGTGGGCCATGGGGAGGACTTCAGCAAAGTGTCTCAGAACCCTATTCTCACTAGTTTGTTGCAGATCACAGGGAATGTGGGGTCTACCATTGGCTCAAGTCCAACCCCCCCCCACCACACACCACCACCAGTATCCTCACCAGCCAGCAACACCAAGAACCACCCCATGCTCATGAACCTTCTTAAGGAGAATCCCCCTCAGGATTTCTCCACTCTGTATGGGAGCAGCCCTCTGGAAAGGCAGAACTCTTCCTCTGGCTCCCCCAGAATGGAAATGGGCCCTGGGGGGAATAAGCAAAAGAAAAAAAAATCCCGCATGCCAGCCGACAAACCCAAGCACCAGACTGAGGACGATTTCCAGAGGGAGCTCTTTTCCATGGATGTTGACTCCCAGAACCCCATTTTTGATGTCAACATGACTGCAGACACCCTGGACACCCCTCATATTACTCCAGCACCCAGCCAGTGCAGCACTCCTCCCACCACGTACCCCCAGGCTCTGCCCCACGCCCAGCCCAGCATCCAGAGGATGGTTCGCCTGTCCAGCTCGGACAGCATCGGGGCCGATGTCACCGACATCCTCTCGGATATAGCCGAGGAGGCCTCCAAGCTGCCCACCAGCACTGAGGACTGCCCACCCATTGGGACTCCAGTCAGAGACTCTTCTAGTTCAGGACATTCACAAAGTGCCCTCTTTGACCCCGATGTTTTTCAGACCAACAGCAGTGAGAATCCCTACACAGACCCCGCTGACCTGATCGCGGACGCCGCTGTGAGCCCCAACAGCGACTCCTCCAACCATTTTTTTCCAGATGGGGTAGATTTCAACCCTGACTTGCTGAACAGTCAGAGCCAGAGTGGTTTTGGGGAGGAATACTTTGATGAGAGCAGTCAGAGCGGTGACACTGATGATTTCAAGGGCTATGCCCCCCAGGCTCTAACTAATTTGGGGGTGCAAGTCTTGGGGGCTGACGGGGGGGAAAATAAATTTAAGGGGAGCACTCCGTCCGATACGGTGGATTTTAGTATTATTGCAGCTGCCAGCAAAGCACTGGGGTCCTCTGACATCATGGAGCATCACAGTGGAGGTCAGAGCCCTTTGCTGAACGCGGGGGATTTAGGAAAAGAGAAGTCTCAGAAACGGGTAAAGGAAGGCAATGGGTCTGGGGGTGCCATGGCAGGTGCTGGCATGGATGGGAAGCCAGGGAAGCGCAGCAGGACGCCATCCAGCGATGGCAAAAGCAAAGAGAAACTTCCAAAGAGGAAGAAGCAGGAGACAGATGGGAAATCTCCATCCCACAGCTCATCCAACAGGCCCTTCACGCCACCAGCAAGCACAGGTGGGTCCAAATCTCCAGGGAGTTCGGGTAGATCCCAGACTCCTCCTGGGGTAGCTACTCCTCCTATTCCAAAAATAACCATTCAGATCCCAAAAGGAACAGTGACTGTTGGCAAACCCTCTTCACACGGCCAGTACACGAGTAGTGGTTCTGTCACCTCCTCCAGCAGCAAAAGCCATCATAGCCATTCTTCCTCTTCCTCCTCTTCTTCCTCCTCTTCAACCTCAGGCAAAATTAAAAGCAAATCAGAAGGGTCTTCTGGCTCAAAGATGAGCAGCAGCCTGTACTCCAGCCAAGGGGGCTCTGGTTCGGGTCAGTCCAAGGGCTCGGCGCAGTCGGTGGGAAAGCCGGGCTCCTCCCCCATCACCAAGCACGGCCTCAGCACCGGCTCGGGCAGCACCAAGATGAAACCTCAAGGAAAGCCATCGTCCCTCATGAACCCTTCCATGAGCAAACCAAACATCTCCCCGTCCCACTCGAGACCCTCGGGGGGTTCTGACAAACTCGCCTCTCCCATGAAACCCGTCCCAGGCACTCCCCCGTCGTCTAAAGCGAAGTCACCCATCAGTTCAGGTTCTGGTGGGTCCCACATGTCTGGGACTGGGTCGAGCTCGAGCATGAAGTCGTCTTCAGGAATGGGATCCTCCGGGTCTCTGTCACAGAAACCGCCTCCCTCGTCCAATTCCTCCACGGCCTCTTCATCTTCCTTTTCATCCAGTGGGTCTTCCATGTCTTCATCCCAGAACCAGCATGGGAGCTCCAAAGGCAAGTCCCCAAGCAGAAACAAGAAGCCATCGCTGACTGCAGTCATAGACAAGCTGAAGCACGGGGTGGTGACGAGCGGGCCGGGCGGGGACGACCCCATGGATGGGCAGATGGGGCCCAGTTCCAATTCCTCAAGCCATACAATGTCCTCCAAACACAACATGTCTGGAGGGGAGTTCCAGGGAAAGCGGGAGAAGAGCGACAAGGAGAAATCGAAGGTCTCTGTTTCTGGAGGATCTGTCGACTCCTCCAAGAAGAACTCGGATTCCAAAAATGTTGGAAGCACTGGAGTGGCCAAAATTATCATCAGCAAACACGATGGTGGTTCCCCCAGCATTAAAGCCAAAGTAACTCTGCAGAAACCCGGGGAAGGAGGCGGGGACGGCCTGAGGCCTCAAATGGCTTCATCCAAAAGCTACGGATCCCCCCTGATCAGCGGCTCCACCCCCAAACACGAGCGCTGCTCCCCCAGCCACAGCAAATCCCCGGCCTACACCCCCCAGAACATCGACAGCGAGAGCGAGTCGGGCTCCTCCATCGCCGAGAAATCCTACCAGAACAGCCCCAGCTCCGACGACGGCATCCGGCCCCTGCCCGAGTACAGCGCCGAGAAACACAAGAAGCACAAAAAGGAGAAGAAGAAAGTGAAGGACAAAGAGCGGGACAGAGAGAGGGAGCGGGACAAGGACAGGGACAAGAAGAAGTCGCACGGCATGAAGCCTGAGAGCTGGTCCAAGTCGCCCATCTCGGCCGAGCAGTCCCTGGCCATGGCCGGCAGCGCCATCCTCTCGGCCGAGCGGCCGCCCCGCGCCAGCCCCGAGTTCCTCATCGGCGAGGAGGATGATGACCTCATGGATGTTGCTTTAATTGGCAATTAATCTGTGTGCCACACGAGCTGTCTGCACATCCCAGAAGGAAGGAAGGATTCATCCCAAATCTGCCGTGCTGATCTTCACCACGGGGTGTGTTTGGAGAGGAGGGGGAAAAAAAAAAAAGTGTTTCCAAGGTATTTCTGAGATTTTCAGACCACCAAGGTTTGTGCAGAAGGATGTGAGTGCCAGCAGGCTGTGGGCACTTCCATTCTTCCTGAATTTCTGAGTATTACCATCCCTGTCTGAATTAATGGGGATGAAACCGAGTGTGGGAATGTGGGAGCAGCTCCCAAATGGGGCAAACGGACATAGGCTGGTCTGGGAAGTCCCAGTCCCTCTGCCCTGTTCCCATTCAGGATAAGCTCCTTTTGGATGTAGGAAGTTTTAAAGTAATTATTTTAGGAAATGTTTTAGAGCTGGGTTTTAATTCTTTGGAAGAAGGAAAAACCACGAGGTTTTTAATTTATTTTTTCCCCACGGCATTCCTTCATTCAATGGCATGAGCTGGGCACTGTGTCCTCATGGAAATCAGGATTTTATCCCAGGTCACAGCTCTGAGGGATTCCTGCTGCCTTGGGTTTGCCTTCCCATTTCTTTCAGCTATTTATTCACCTCCATGTGGGAACACCTCGTGCTCCTTGGTTTTCCCCCAATGGGAAGTTTGGGTAGAGCCTGTGGCTTTGGGCAGCTCTGCAGCTTTGGTGAAATTCCAGCAACTCTCCATGGAAAAGGGACTCCTGTCTGCCCCAACGAGCTTCCCTGGAATCTCCTCGTGCTGCTGGGCTGGGAATTGTGGTCACACACTGGGAAGGATTGCCCAGCTAAGGGAGCCTTGTCCTGCTTGGAAAACAATCCCAGAGTGGCTCAGCTGGGATCAGAGTTACAGAAGTGTTGATTTCCTTAAAAGATGGATTTTCCCCCTTTGGCTGGAATTAGGAGCATGACTCAGGCATCCTCTCCAGGCTGATCTTGTGGTCCCTGAAAGGAAAAGAGACTCAGGAGAGTGTTTTATTTTTAAAAGCAGTTTCATCTGATTCACTGAAGAGGAATGTGGGAAATCAGGAGTTCTGCAAACACATCTCCTTTGGAATTATGTACTGAGCAGGATCCTGCTCCCACTGGACTGTGCTGTGGGTGTGCAGGCCAGGATTTCCCTGGGGGAATGAGGTTGTGCTTCACCTTTGGGGATGCAGCGAGAAAAGGTGTCAAGGATTTGAGTTTCTTTTAAACCACTGAAGTTTCCCATCCTGGGCTGATCCCAGGGATAGCCCAGGAAATCTGTTTGGTTTCCAGCTTTTTGGAAAAGTCCTTTTAGTAGGTATCCTGTTAATTGTAGGGATTTTTCACCCCTTCCTGCTGTCTCCAGTTTAATTCCAAGGCTCCTGCAGAGCGTGGGAGCCTGAATTTCTCCCAAGCTTCCCCCAACTCTGGAGAACTTTTCCTTCTCATATTTTCCAGTATTTATCCCTTGCTCCTGGTGTCCTGCACACCACAAGCTCCCCCTCAGCAGAGCTTGGAACGATAGGAAAATGGGAATTAAATCCAAACGTGGAGCAAATGCTGATACCTGACAGTGTTGGAATTGGAGATTGGATTGGATTGGAACAAAATCCCACAGGAATTCAGCTGGAGACCCTGCTCCAGTGGCTCTGTGTGGAATGGTGCCAGCTCAGCCTCTGCAGAGCTGCCTGCCCCCATCTCCTGTTTTTATTTAATCAGTTTTTTTTCTTCACAAAAACCCTTTGATCCCCTCTGGCACAGCCAGCCTTCCAAAAGAAGCACTTTCAGCTGGAATCCAGGCTGGGAATCCTCCAGGATGGGCTCCCTGGACTTGTCCTCAGCCAGAGCTGTGTTTTCCTGCTAAAAGTTGGAAGGCAGTCCCGTTCAGCAGCAAAATTGACACAAAAATTTGTTTTAAAGGAACAAGCTGCACTCATTTCCTCTCCCCTCACCCAGACCAAAGCTCAGTATCCAAAATTCCCCCTGTGGAAGGTGGGAACAGAGGGAACAACGTCTCCCTCAACCACTGTGGGAGGCAAGAGTCCCAAATTTAAAGCTTTTCACCCCATTTTGGTGCCCTGTCCCTTCCAGTGACGTCAATCCTGGGAGAGCTGAGGGGCGTGACCACACAGAGGCTTTGGGGTGTCAGTGCTCGGGCTCTGAGAAAATGGTTTATTTTTGGAATATTTTTGCTTATTCGCAATTATTTTACATCTTTCAGTATTCAGAAAGATAAAATAAAGTGAGAATTAAATATAAGCCAAACCTTTTAATCTCAGGTGGCGAAGCCAACACGGAGATTAAAAGAAACTGGTTCTTTCCTCGATTATCATGATGTACATAAATCCCTGGCTGGAAAATCGCTGGAATTGTAAATATCCCGCGGCAGTTTTTTTGGGCGGAAAGTGGAATTTCGACTTTTTTGGAAATATCGCAGAGAACGTGTTTATTTACATGCAAATAAACCCCTTTGGTACAACGCGGTGTGCGCTCTGTGCTGGGGCGGGGGCGGGGCGCACGGGCATCCCCGCCACGCTTGATTTTCCCGCGAGAATGACGTCAGCGTGACGTCACCGCTGCGCGGCGCGCTGATTGGCTGAACCCGCTGGACCCGGAAGGGAGCGGAGAGGCGGGGGATACCCCCCCCATCCCCGCGGGACCCCCGATCCCCGCAGCCCCCCGGCCAGCGGGGGGAGGATCCTGCCGGGATTTGGGGGGGGTCCCGCACCCCCGGGCGCGGGGGCAGCGCACGGCGGGAGGGGGCGGGAGGAGCCCGCGCGGCGGCGCGATGGGGGCGGCGGCCTGCGGGGTAGGTGGGGAGGGGGAGCCTCGGTGCGTGTCCCCCCCAGGACAACCCCGCGTCCTCACGGCAGCCCCGATCCTCGCATCCCCTTCCCGGACCCTCTCCCCTTTTCTCCCCGTTCCCCTCTCCCCTCTCTCCTTGCTGCCGTGACCCCCAAACCCTCATTCCCCTCCCGTTCCCTCTCTCCGGTCCCGCTCCGTCCTCCCCTGGACTCCCTCTCCCCTCAGCCTTCTCCCTTTCCTCTCCGCACTCCCCTTTTCCCCCCCTCCCCTCCCTCCCCTTGCTGCCGTGACCCCCAAACCCTCAATTCCCCACCGCGCTGTTCCCTCCCCCCTTCCCCTTCCCCTCCCCTCCCGTTCCCTCTCCCCCCTCATTCCCCTCCCGTTCCCTCTCCCCGGTCCCCTCATTCCCCTCCCGTTCCCTCTCCCCTCTCCCCAGTCCCTCCCCTCCCGTTCCTCCCTCTCCTCTCCCTCCCTCCTCTCCCTCCTCCTCTCCTCCTCCTCTCCCTCCTCTCCTCTCCCTCCCTCCCTCCTCCTCTCCTCTCCCCTCCCCTCCCTCCCGTCCTCTCCCGTTCCCTCTCCCTCTCTCCCTCCCCTCCCGTTCCCTCTCCCCCGTTCCCTCTCCCCTCCCTCTCCCTCCCTCCCCGCGCTGTCCAATGAGCGCTCGCGTTGCTGGCAGGTGCCGAGTGTTTTTGTTTTGGGTCGAAGTTGAGGCCGGAGCGGACGCGGTGGCGGCGGCGCCGGGCGGAGGCCGCGCTCCGGCAGCCCCGCAGCCCCGGGCCCCGCGCCCTGCGCCCCCCGCCGCCCCCGCGCCGGCCCCGCCATGCGCAGGGAGATGAACGGGGTCACCAAGAGCCGCTTTGAGGTGAGGCCCGGCCGGTCCCGCGGGGGGAGGCCCGGCCGTGGCCCGGCTGAGGAGGCCGCGGGGTTTGGGTGCGTGCCCCCCCTCAGCCGTGAGGGCTCTGCCGTCCCGCTGTGAGATCCCAAAGCCGGCGGGGCGCCGGGGGCCTGTTTGAATGGGGTCGGGATTGTGGGGGGGTTCGGGTGGCCTAGGGATGTGGCCCCCGGGTTTGGGGAGTGATTTGTGTGAGATTTGTCCCCTCCATCCCCATTTTTGGGGGATTTCCCCCCCCACCCCGTTTGTGGGGGGGCTGTAATGGGGGTCACTGTGGGGACGCGGAGGGGCTCAGGGCTGCGACCCCCAGATTTGGGGGGTGGTTTGTGTGAAACTTCTCCCCTCCACCCCCATTTTTGGGGGGATGTTCCGTCGATGGATTTAAATTCTGTGGGGGGGGCTGTAATGGGGGGTCACTGTGGGGACGCGGAGGGAGCTCAGGGCTGCGACCCCCCAGATTTGGGGGGGTGGTTTGTGTGAAACTTCTCCCTCCATCCCTCATTTTTGGGGGGATGTTCCGTCGATGGATTTAAATTCTCCTCTGGGGGGCTGTAATGGGGGTCACTGTGGGGACGCGGAGGGGCTCAGGCCTGCGACCCCCCAGATTTGAGGGGTGATTAGTGTGAAACTTCTCCCTCCATCCTCATTTTTTGGGGGATGCTCCCTCCCCCGGCTATGGGGGGGCTGTAATGGGGGGTCACTGGGGACGCGGGCTGTGACCCCCCGAGTTTGGGGGGCTGGTGCGAAGCTTCTCCCCGCCCCATTTTTGGGGGTCCCGTGGGGGGCTCAGTGGGAAGGAGACTGGGGAGGATCTGCTCGGGATGTCTGTGGGTGCTGGTGGGGCTCAGGGCTGTGACCCCCGAATTTGGGGGGTGCCGGTGTGAAACTTCTTTCCCCTCCATCCATTTTGGGGAGGGGGTTCCCCAAAATTGAAACTCCCCTGCTCTGAATGAGCCTGGCGAGGATCTGGGGGGTGCAGAGGGGGGTCCGAATTTGGGGGGTGCCGGTGTGAAACTTCTTTCCCCTCCATCCATTTTTGGGGAGGGGTTCCCCAAAATTGAAACTCCCCTGCTCTGAATAAGCCTGGGCAGGATCTGGGGGTGCAGAGGGGGGTCCGAATTCGGGGGGTGCCGGTGTGAAACTTCTCCCCGGCCCCATTTTGGGGGTTCCCCCGTCTCTTACAAACTCCATGGAGAATTTGGGGGGGTCGCTGCCAACGTGTTGCTGCCGTGCGAGCCCTCGCAGCGAAGTTGATGCTGGAGCAGGAATTGTTGGGAATTTCGCCTGGAAAACACCGTGCCCCCAACACCGCTTTTTTATTTATTTATTTTTTATTATTTTTTGGGGATGGGGAGCACTAGACCTGGGGGGGAAAAAAAAAAAAATTTGCTTGCAGGGAGGTGGGGGATGGAGAGGACGGAAGGAGCGGAGGGTAAACAATGAGATCTATTCAAAGGCCGTGGCACAAAGCGGAGTGTGGAGCCAGGGCGATTCCAGCCGCATTGTTGTCCCAGCTGTCTTCCCGAGGGAGGAGGAGGAGGAGGGGCAGGGAGGAAGGGCAGGATTTACTTCCCATCGCTGCCACAGCTTGTGCACCATGGAAATCCCTGCCCGGCCCGCGTCGGGGACAGAAAAGAGCCCGGAATGGTAAAAACGCGGCTGTTCCTCCTTGGTGGAGAGGGCTGGGATGGCGATCCGGAGAAAACGCTGGTTAATGGTAAACTGGGGAAATTCCTCAGCCCTGGAGCTGGGAAAGGTGCAGGAAACGCTGGTGGTCTCAGGCTGCACGTGGGATTGTTTTCTTCCTCTGGAAATCAGAGCCGTGTGGAATCTGCAGCAGTGAGAGGTTGGGGTGGGCTCAGGTTTTCGTGAGTTGTAATATTCGTGTTTCTGTAGCATCCAGTGCTGAAAACACCCTGGGAACTCTGGAGAGGAGCCTGCACGTGAGCCCTGCATTATCCAGGGTTATTGTGTTTATTGTATTGATTGTATTTATTGTATTTATTGTATTTACTGTTCTGGGCTCTTCTTGCCTGCACAGACTTTTTTTTACCACCTGAGAGGTTTTTTTTTACTTTGCACTGCTGCAGATTGGCTGGTTACAGAGCTGAGAGTAAAAGCAGGTTGGTGGCAGATTTTGGGGGGAAATGTCTCTTGGGGCATCGACATCCTTTGCTTCCTCAGCCTTCCTTGCTTTGCTGGAGGTCATTCCAATTTTGGGAGGGTTTTCATCAGGGTTGCTCCAGGACACGATGAGCCAAATTCATTGGGGAAAAAGTGGGGAAGAGCTTTGTTTGGCTTGTTTTGGGTGGGGGTTTTTTTTCTTTTGCTGGAATGTTATTTTCTTCTCATAGTAACAAACAGACGAGTTGGAAAACCAGCAAAATGCTCGAGGATCCTTTGAGGCCTAAATTAATTTTTAAAACCTATATTTATGCAGGAAGAGTTGGTGTGTTATAGAAAGGCTTATTTTGAGCTACAAGAAGTGCCTGTAAACATTATCCTGTTTCTTTGCTGTGTTTTGCCCAGAGAAGCTGTGGCTGCCCCATCCCTGGAAGTGTCCAAGGCCAGGTTGGACAGGGATAATTTGGGACAGTGGAAAATGTCCCTGCCCACTCTGGGGTGGCACTGGATGGGATTTAAGGTCCCTTCCATCCCAAACCATTCCATGATTATAAATCCAAAGCATTTTTATTACCCCAGCATGGATTACCTCTGACCCACTCACCTGGATAACCTGGAAAGTTTTAGAGCTGTTTTCCTTTAAATCCATGATTTTCCACTGAGGTTATGTTGCTCAGAAGAGTTCCCACAATGGGTGTTCACACTTAAAAATAAATTTATTTTCCAGAGGGGCAGAATGGGTGGAAATTCCTCTCTGCTTCCTGGAAAGCAGTTTGGAATGGTTGTGAGAGTTCACATTTTGTGGGACAGGGGGAAAATTGGGCAGAAATATCTGGAGAATAGGGAGCTGCTGCCCAGAGCTGTGGAATACTGTGAGGTCATGAAGGCAATGGGGGTTTAATCCTCTTCCTCCTCCTTTTCCTCCAGGCACTTCCCTTGGCTGAGCAGGGTGCTGTAAGGCCTTTGAGTCTGGAATCTTATCCTGGGGTAAAAATAGCCCAATTTGGGGCTGTGGCAAATATATTGTGTCTGTTTCAGACTTGAAATTCCGGGTAAAATACAGAGTTGGGGGCTGGGTTGGGTTTGCACTTCATTTATTGTCTTTTGTGGAGCCACGTAAACAGATTCCTGAGCCATTGTTGTTGGGTAATTCACAAATCCACTCGTGAGGGGGGTTAATAATAATAATTCTTTACTCTAGAAATAAAATCTGGTGTGGAATATGGGCCAAGCTCCTTAAATTGGACTTGCATGTGGGTTTGTGATTCCAGGAAGAGTGGGATTCTCTTTTTCCTGGGAATGCCATGCCCAGCCCCACCAGCAAACTGGGATTAGTCCCTTTACAGGAGGTGTGGCCACCACAGGGAAAATCACCACTTAGTGCAGCAAAGCAAACAGAAAGGGAAAACATCACCCAGACTGACTCCTGATTCTGTGGTGTTGGATGTGGAACATGCCCTGACAGATCCCAATCCCTGCTTCTCCTTGGGATTTCTCTGCTCCCTGCCTGATGAAGAGCAGCAGAGAGGAGGGGAGGCACCTCCCGGTGCTCCTGAGTGACTCCTGATGCTCTTGGAGGATTCATGGATCAAGGCCCAAGTTCTCAGCATTTCCTAAATCCACCTTGTCCATGTTGCTGTAGCCTGGATGTCACCTGGAGCTGTCCTGGGTTTCCCCAGCCACCTTATCAGGATGAAGTAATTCCATCTTTTTTCTTTTTTTTTTCTTTTTTTGGTCCCCTGACTGTGAACCATCTGTGTAGTCTCCTCTGCATCCTCAAAAACACAAAAAGCTCCATCCTTTCCAGCTTCCTCTGGGAGCCTCCAAACCCTGCAGTGAGCAGGAGCTGCTGCTGGTGTGAGGTGTGGCTGTCCATGGGGCAGTTTGTCCTGTTAGAAATGAAATTTTGGGAGCTCCAGAGATTCTCTGAGCAGGAGTCTGTGGTGAGCAGCTTCAGCCTGAGGGATGCATGGAGCCATGGCATTTCTGTTCTGGATTCAGGGCTCTCAGTGTGAGGAATGCTGACCCTTCTGAACCCCTGGTTTGATTGGAGAGATGTGAAATGAGCTGAGCTGGATGCAAAATGAGAAACTTCAGTGCTCCAAAATCGAGTTGCCTTCTAATAATTAATCCTGTCTGTGTTCAGAAATTGAATAATCTCCCTGACCCTAATCCCATTTTGGAATCTGCTGTGTTCCTGCCTCTGAATTGCTGTTTCTGTGTTTTCAGGGGGTTTGGCTTTAGGGCTGATCCTTTTGGGGATGTCCCTGCTGCCTTTCCTGGGCTGCTCCTGGCTGGGGCTTTGCTGTTCCAAGGAATGGAGGTTGTGCAAACAGAGGGACGCAAACAGAGGGACACAAACAGGGCAGGGAGCAGGGAAAACTCTGCTCTGGCTCTCCTTGCAATAACTGATGTAACACCATGGAATTTGATTTATATGGGAAGAGAAACTGTTGGTGACACAACCCAGGGAACACCTGAGGTGGCACAGCTGAAACAGGGTTTGTTTTTTGTTTTTTGGTTTTTTATGGTTTCTAATGATGTGGCTCATAGATAATGAAAAACACTGTAAAGATTAGAGATTTTGGGAGGGAGGTGTCCAAGCTGATGGATTTTTCTTATTCTGTTCACTCCCCCACCCCCATTTATTTTTTACATTACATGTAACCTTTTAAAACCAGCACTTCATTGGGGCAGGTGAATAATAAACTCTTAATTTATTTGGTTCAAAGTGGTTGTTCAAACAATGAGATAGGAAGAGATGTAAACCACAAGTTGTGTTTCACACCCTCACTGTGCTGCTCCTGTGGCTTGAGTAGAGGGAAGAGGGATTTGGGGAGATTTGGAAGAAAAAAAATCTTGTGCAAAAGGGGCTGGAGACTGAGGAGGCTCCACCAGGAAAATGTCACCTGAGACAGGTGTCCCAAATTTTTATTGCTGTTTTTGCACCAAACAGGATTCACTTCTTCCTTCTCCCTCTGCCAGGAGTTGTGTGGATGGCTTGGTGGCAGTGGGAATGCTGGCAAACTGATCTTACAGAATCCCAGGATATTTTGGGTTGGAAGGGCCTTAAAGCTCCTCCAGGGGCACAGATAATGATAAGGAAAAAGGGGGAGGGTTTTACACTAAAAGAGGAGAGATTTGGGAGGCTGTGGCACAGATTTCCAGGTTTGCTGTGGCTGCCCCTGGAAAATTCCAAACACTGAGGTTTGGAGCACCTGGGACAGTGGGAGGTGTCCCTGCCATGGCAGGGGTGGCACTGGGAGAGCTTTAAGCCTCTCCCAAACCATTCCATAACTCCATGTCTGACTCCAGTGAGGGATTTCCTGGTGGCTTCTGTGTTGTTTTCACTGGGAGCTGCTGCTTGGAGCATTTTGGGGAGCTCAGAATTCTCCAGCCTTGTGCCCATCCAGCATCACCTGCCAGGAGAGGGACCCGGGGCTGGCACCCACAAATGGCCACGTGCCATTTGCTGCTGGCCACCATCATTAACTGGGGCCTGGGACACTGCACTAATTACTGTTTTTGCTGCCTGCCTGCCTGGGAGCTTCCTTTGACTCACAGCATTGGGAAAGTCAGGCCTGGGAGGGTTTTACCCTCCCTGATCCAAGGTGAAACCACAGCCCCCCCCTGCCTGATCCCACAGTTTCACTTTAGGAAAACTCCCCCCATGCCCTTCTCACCTCAGCTCAGGTGGATTTTTTTTTAATTTAAGACACCATCATTTGACTTTATTTCCCAATATTTATGCCAATGATCCCAGCATCTTCTTACATAATAGCTGCATGCAAACCCAGCAGTGAAAAAAGCACCTTATTACCAATAATAATAATAGTAATAATGATAATATTACCAGTAAAAATAACAGAATTGCAGTGTTGGGGAGGGGCAGAACTATAATTTGTCAAAGCAGCTTATTTAAATTGTGATGAGCCTCAGAGAGCTGGCTAAGGCTTGGGTTTAGGCTGAAAATACTGAATCATGTCTCAGGGTTTTAGGTTTGCTTTTTTTAAAATCCATTCTAAGTGTATTTGTAGTAAATTTAAAAAATGAGCTAAACTGCTATAACTGCTAAAATGAGCTTTAAAAAACTAAAAATAAATAATGGTAAGTGGGTGTTTTATGGCCATAGGCTGTCCTGGGAAAGTCAGGAAGTCTTTGTCTTATTTATACTCTTTTTTTTTCCTGGGTCTGGATGTTGTTCTTATGGGCAGTGCTGTGAATTTAAAACCTTGCCAGGTGTGTGGGAGAGAGCAGCAGCATTTTCCATCAGAAATCTCTGCTGGGTCCCCAGTCCTCAGGTGTCACCTGTGGGGTGCTGAGGTTGCTGCTGTGTGTGGCACTGGGGGAGGATTTTTTGGCTCATTGAGCTGCAGGCAGAAGTCGTGGGCAATCAAAGCTGATTAATGAAGTGAGCTGTGCCCGGGCTCAGGGCAGGAGCTGCTGGTGCCCCTCGGGTAACTCGGGGCTGGGGGCTGCAGGTGTGATTTCAGCTGAGCACAGGGAGGTTTGGGGAGGTTGGTTTGGGGAGAACTGCCTGGCAGGCAGGGCTGGGGGAGGAGAGCAAACCAGGTGAGTGAAAAAAAGGCTGGATGTGCCCTTTGGTGGCTGGCAGCAGGTTCTGGAGGGGTTCCCTTTCAGTGGGATGTGAGCACGTGGGGTTGTGGAATCAGTGGGGTTTTTATCTCACCTGGGGCAGTTTTCCTTTCTGCAGGCAGCAGCACCTTGTCCCTTTGCCCATCCATCACTGAGGGATTTCCCTCCAGGGCAGCTCCTGCACTCAGGGATGTGCAGCAGGAGGAGCTCCACTCCTGTAGGGTTTCACTGAGGTCTGCATCACTGCTGCTTCAAAAAGCCTCCAGAAAGGATCTTTATTTAATATATCCCAGGTGCAGGCTGGGCTCAGGTAACCCCTCCATCCCAGCAGGAATTGAAACTTCCTGAGGAAGCAGCCATGAGACAGTGCCCATCCAGTCCCCTCCCTGCCCAGCTATTTTTAGGAATATTAAGCCTGTAATAAGCCTTTTTGGCCAGGGACTATTTCTGTTGGTCCTGCTTAGTCAGGATTTTGCCTGAGCAGAGCTCTGGTTGGGAGCCAGAGGGGCAAGAGGAGTTCCCATCCCTGCTGATGCCAGAGCATCCCAGAGCAGAGCTTGTACAGCCTGGCCTCATCCTGCAGCCTGCCATTTCCTTGGAGACCTCAGCTGCATGGCTTTGGAGATAAAATTCCCTGGGTAACTACAGGCTGGAGGGAAAATTCCCTCGGTCAGAGCTGCTTGTGGGTGTAAACAACTTCATTCCTTGGCGTCCTCTGAGGAGCCCTTGGATTTTGCTGTCACTTCACTGTGACTTATCTCTGCACTGGAAGGTTTTCTCTGCCTCCAGGAAGGCAGCTCAGCCTGCTCCAGCTGCTGCTTCCCAAAATCCATGTCTCTTTGAGCCTGGAATTTTATCCCAGAATGAGCAGAACTCGAGGCAGGGTGTCAGCACACATTGCCCATGTTTGTTAGGAGTTGTCTCAAAGCTTCACTGGGAAATGCAGAGTGAATTCCACATTTTTCCTGTTGTTCTGTGGTTTGTGCTCAGCTTTTTTTTCACTAGGTTGGAGCTGTGGGTGAGGTTTGTCTTGTGTCAGTGACTGTATCGGGCTTGTTCATCTCCATGTGGACCATAGCAGATAAAATTGGTACAAATTCTGTGAGAAATGCTGGGGTTTGGGCTGGGAGCCAGCAGCCTTGCAGCTGGAGAAACCTCCCAGTGCATCTCAGGGCTTAAACTGAGCAAATTCACATTGAGCTTTCAGAACAGAAAAGACTTTTAGAGCTTGGAAAGTTCATCTCCAAAGTGTCTTGGTACAGACTGGGTGAGCTGTAAACTCCAAAATATTCAAGCTGTGGCTGCAATCCTTAATTTCTGTTGATTCCCCACCTTTCCCAACCTAAAACCAGCTTCCAGAGCACGTTATTTGCTCTCTAATAATTAATAATTGCAGCCTGTTTTCTGGCTTGGTTTGAATTGCTTCATTTCCTGTGGTTCTGTGCAGTGTGGAGGGTCTGGCCAGCATTTCCTGGTGGATCAGGGCTCACAGAAACCTGGAATATCCTGACTTAGAGAGGGCCCAATGAGCTCCAGGTCTCCCAGCAGCTGCAGTTTCATCCTCAGCACACTTTGTCATCTCACAGTTTCTGTCCAACAAATAGACAAGTTGGAGTGGTTTAAAATCAGAATAATTATTATTTTGTGGATAATGGCTTTAAATTCTGCATTTTTTTTTGTTTGAGATTTGCTTAACACAGAAGTGCAGCACTTTACTGGTTGTGTTTCTGGCTTTTATTTCCTGCCCCCCTCTGAGGGTGTTGGGTTTTGTACAGAAATGGGTCTCACCTTCTCCCTTCCCCCTCTGTGTCTCCCTTGGTGTTGAGTTGGCAGCTCAGGCTCTCCACATCCAGGTTTTTTTCCCCTGGTATGAGCATCAGGGATAATTCTGTCTCTCACTGTCTCAGGTGCCTCCTCTAACCTTGCAGCCACTAATTCCCTAAAGCTCTGAATTATCTTCACCCCTTTTTCTCCATCAAGCTTTGAATTTTCTGCTTTCGAGTGTTTGGGTTCAGAGGGGGCTGACCCCGTGTTGGATTTGGCCCTGGGGCTGCTGAAATTCCATCAGGAATTCCAGGGCCAGGACAAGAGGAATGGATTCAAAACTGACAAAGCAGAATGTTGGATATTGGAGAAAAAACCCTCCCTGTGAGGATGCTGAGGCCCTGGAATGGGCTTTGCAGAGAGGATGGAAGTCAGAATAGTCTGGAATATTCCAGGTTTTGAAAATGCTTCAAGGGATAAAAACAAAACACCCCAAGTTTGCTTCTGCTAACATCTCTTTTATCTCCTTTAATACCAGGTGTTGTCCAATAGAAGAAATTATTTTGGACAGGGCACAGAAAAACACATTTCTCCTGTACATAAATTTTCAATTGTGTAGCAAACACAGAATCTTCCACCCAGGAGCAGCTTTGCTGCTGTTTGAATAAATTCCTCCCTGTGAGGGTGGGGATGGAATTCCCAGGGAAGCTGTGGCTGATCCATCCCTGGAATTCTTCCCAATATCCCACGAGGCTTCACACAGCAGCAAAGTTCCTCCTGGGTGGAGGATTCTGTGGTTTTGGTACAAAATGGAACATTTACTACAAAAAAGAAGTTTTTCTGTGCCTTGTCCAGAATCATTTCTTATATTGGACAACACCTGGTATTAAAGAAGATAAAAGAGACGTTAGGAGAAGCAAACTTGAGGCATTTAGTTTTTATTTCTTGAAGCATTTTCAAAGCCTGGATGTCTGGAATAGCCTCTGACATTTTTTCAGAGCTTTATTTTTGTCTGGACTTGCCAGAAGGGCCCCATGTCCGTGGTATATTTAGCTGTATGTGCAGCCATGACTTAGCAAAAATCCCCAATTCCAGCCTGTTTTCAGGCAGCCTCTGCCATCTGAGCCTCAGGTTTTGAAAGAAAGCTGGAGGAAAAACAGGTCTGGAGATGCATCCTGGCTCTTCCCAGCCTTGCAGGGAGGGAAATTCCAGAGCCAAGGTTCTCCCAGGGAGCCCATCCTGCCTGGGCCCCCTCCCGGTTTAAGTCCAAGGACTATTTTTAGCAAGACAAAAAAACAAACATTCCTTTAGATTAGTGCTGGTCAAAGGGAAACTCCTGCAGGAACCAGTCTGGGGATGGGATTTGTGCTGGGCCTGAGGTGAGATTTTCCTGCTGAGGG
This sequence comes from Luscinia megarhynchos, assembly GCA_034336665.1. NCBI lineage: Eukaryota > Metazoa > Chordata > Aves > Passeriformes > Muscicapidae > Luscinia > Luscinia megarhynchos. The sequence continues at coordinate 2,431,941 of CM067589.1, read as the reverse complement.
ATTTGATGGGCACAGTTCCCTGTGACCAGGCACAGGAGGCTCCTGGCTGCTTCTGGAATCTGTTTTAACCCTTGTCCTGCTCTGCTTCCTTTTTGGAAGTCTGCTCCTGCTCTCTGATTGCTCCTTTAATTTCTCTGATCCTTTTTTTTTTTTTTGGGAGAAGAGTCGTGATTCAAGGTCTGGGCAGTGGTGGGAAGGGTTTGGAGCTGCCTGTGTAGCTGGGGGGAAAGAAATCACGTCTCATTTTCCCATGAATAATTCCTGTGCATTCCTCCTCCGTGATCTCCTCCATCTCCTAATCAATCAACTAATCAATTTAATTAGAACGTGCAGGTGCTGCTGTCCCAGCTTGGGAATGTCTGTCCCCACCCACTGTGACTCCAGAGTCACCTGGAGATGGGAGGGAAGAGCCCTGGGAGCTGGGAATGGCAAAACCTCAGTTTAATTAGCAGCAGGTTGGGCTGAGAGCTGCAGCTCTGGTTTGTGCTCAGGACTTGAGATATTCCTGGTGGGAAGTGCTAAAAGGGCCTGTGGGGGGCTGACATTTTGGGAAGGAAGTTTGAGAGTTCCCATTTCAGCACTGTGCTCTGGCAAACTGGGATAATTCAAAAGCAAACTGGGATTTGGGAGCACAGGGTGTGACACTAAAATCTGGGGTTTGGTGTTCCACAAGTCCCAGTTTTCCATCACCTACTGCAGCACTGAAAGGGTCATTTGGTGGCAGCACTTTGGATTTTCACACTGGATTTCATGTCAAGTTGTGGGATTGGATCCATGCTCAGGAACAGGATATTTGGGATGGGATTGGATCCATGCTCGAGGGACAGGATATTTGGGATGTGATAGATCCATGCTCAGGACAGGATATTTGGTATCTAACTGGGATTGGATCCATGCTCAGGGACAGGATATTTGGCATGTGCTGGGATTGGATCCATGCTCGAGGGACAGGATATTTTGGGATGTGATGGGATCAGATCCATGCTGAGGGACTGGATATTTGGGATGGAGATGGATCCATGCTCAGGAACAGGATATTTGGGATGGGATTGGATCCATACTCAGGACAGGATATTTGGGATGTGATGGGATTGGATCTATGCTCAGGGACAGGATATTTGGGATGTGATGGATCCATGCTCAGGACAGGATATTTGGGATGTGATGGATCCATGCTTAGGGAGAGGATATTTGGGACATGCTGGATTTTCCCCATGGCAAGACAATCCCAAATCTTAGAACTGTTTTTATTTAGATTCTTCTCAAGATCCTTGTGAGGCTTTGCTCTCTGGTTTGAGATTCCTTGGAAAAAGAGAAGTTTCTCTTCTTAGAGTGTCTGAGATGCTTTTACCTGGTCCTAAAGTCCATTCCAGGTTCATCAGGAATTGTCCATGGATTTGGGGGGATACAAGAACCAGCTCTGGCCTTGTTGCCTTGGAAGAGCTTTCCCAGCATTTTCCCTCCTCAAATCCTGTTTGTCCCAGAGCTCCTGAGGCCTGGGAGAACATTCTGGGCTCTGTAAGATTTTGTTTCTCTGTTCACCAGCACCTTTTCCATCCCAGAAACCAACCCTGCTGCACCTGCACCTCCCACCTCTGTTGGGTGGAGATTTGGGCTGCTGGGCCCCTGTTCCTCTCCCCTCCATCCAGACCTGATGCTTGGAGTGTGAAACCTCCCAGCTTTGCTGTGTCTGTGCCTTGGTTCACCCCAAAAAGTGCTGAGGGAGCCTCCCCAACCAGAGCCAGCTCACAGCACAAATGATCATCATTTATTTCACTGCTGCAAATCTCAGTCCATGTTTAACCTCTCAATCCACAGAGCATCCTCTTCCCTGTTTGAAGATATTTTGATGTGTTGCTCCATCCAGCTGTGATCCAGTGCAGGAGCTGGAAAGCTGCAGCACAAAGTCAGGAATTTACTGATCCAGATTTCTGGAAACAGCCTTGTAAACCAACCACTTCTTCCCTGGGCTAAAGCTGGCTTTGTTCCTTTGACACGTGGCTGAATTGTGGCATTTTTTGTGTTTGCAGATGTTCTCAAACAACGATGAAGCTGCCATCAACAAAAAACTGCCCAAAGAGCTGCTGCTTCGGTGAGTCCTCCCTGGACACCGGTGGGTTGGTGTTTGCATCCAGGATTTTGCTGCTCTGCTCCCAAATTATGAGCTTGGATGAGGTCACTCATAAAGCCAGACCCAAACAGAGGCAGGGCAAAGGTCTGTGTGTCAGCAGTTTGTGCTAAATGGGATGAAGTTTTGGGGTTTTAAATGATTTGTCTGCTTGGTGAATGGAGGAATTTTGAATCAGGTCCTTAATGAGAGTGAGGATTCTCTCATTAATCCTCCTGGTGAGGATGAGCTGATGTGGAAAACAGGATTCTGCTTCTCTGAGGGGTTGAGTTTAAAGCAAAAGTGAATCCCTCTGCTCCAGTAACACTCCAGTGGACTTTGTGCTGTCCCTTGTCAATAGGAGCCAGATGTTCAGCTTCTGGCAGGATGGCAAACACCAAACACATCAGACTTTGGGGATTGTCAGGGTTCAAAAGTCCTGTAAGGTCTCTGTGGATAATTCTGCCCTCTCCTGCTGCCCCTGTGGGGGTGGTTGTCCCTCATTTTGGGCTCTGGAAGCAGAGCTGAGTTTGTCAGTGCTTTGAGCTCAGAAATGGGGAAAGCAGAGGCAGGTGGAAGCTTGAATTATTAACAGCAACAACCTTGTTACACTGCAGGAAACTGGTTCTGTCAGCACTCAGTGACAGTGAAGTCTGGGGAGGGGAGTGTGACCCAGGGAAGTGCTGCTGGCTCACTGGAATGAAAGGAGCAGGGAAAAGGGATGAGGGTCTCTCATTTTCAGTGCCCTGCCTCCTCTGGAAGCCTCCTGTTCCCACCTGGTTCCATTTCTTTTATTCCCATATTTCCTCACCCCAGAGCACAGTGTGTGCCTGTTAGAGCCCTCACTGCTGCCAGGGTGGATATTTGGGATTGGGACACAGGAAATGATTGTCCATGGGTGTGGAGATCCCTGTGTGAAACCAGAACCTGGGAATGAGGGGCAGGATGGAGTCACAACCTCCACAGGAGGAGTTTGCACAGGAATTTGCAGGTGGCAGCTGCTGTGCTTGTCCTGAGCCATGGCTGGGATGTGAAGTGGCAAAAAATTGTCTTTCTGAGATGATTTTTTTTTTTCTGATACGATTTTTCTGATGGGAGCAACAAGCCTGGGGTTTGTCCCTGTGCAGAAGTGACAAGACAGGGGTGGGTTGGGGACAGGTTGTGAAGAGCCCTGATGGGTGAGGCAGGGAGTGTGTTTGTGGCACTGGGAATGTGGGGAGCAGGGTAGGGAGAAAAAAGGGTGATGGAATGCAAATGGGATTTTATAAAAATTTTGTAAATTTGTAATTTGGTTTTGTAAATGGATTTCAGGGGAAGGAGGAGTGTGAGGGCATTGGGCTCCCAGGAGCAGAGCCAGGGTGAGGTTTCTGAGAAGGTGGAAGAGGAATGATCCTGAGTGCAGCCAGAGGCTGAGGTTTGGCTCATTGCTGTGTGTGAGGGTACAGCACCTCCAAAGGCTGCTGCCCTCCTCCTTCACACCCTCCTCCTCTTTATTTTCCCCAAGTGCAGCTTTCACTCCATGCCCAGGGGACCCCAAAGCTGTGTGAGAGTGCCTGGAGCAGGGACAGGACTTCACAGAGCAGTGCCCAAACACACCAGCCTTTGTCCTGCACACAGTGACACCCATTTACAGGAGATTCCCACAGAAAACCCATCCAGGCCTCTCTGTCAAAGGCTGCACTGTCAATGCACAGTAATTAATTTTTGCAGTATGCTAACAGTGAATTCCAGCTCTCCAAACCATTACTTATGAGCTTTAAACATTTATCAACTCCTGATTCCCCCTCACCCTGAGCAATTCCCTGCTCTGCAGCAGCTTGAGATGAGCAGGAACAGCAGGACACAGATTCCCACAGGACAGGGGTTTGTCCTGGTGGAATTCCCTGCTCTGTGCAGGACCTTCCCTCCTTCCTGCTACAAATTCTTCTCCAACTGTCCAGCAGCACTCATGGAATGGTTTGGGTTGGGACAGGCTTTAAAGCCCATCCAGTGCCACCCCTGCCATGGCAGGGACACCTCCCACTGTCCCAGGCTGTCCCATGCCCTGTCCTTGGGCACTGCCCCAGCCCCTGGTGACCAGTGCATGTCCTGGCACTGCTCCAGCTTTGTCCCCTGCCACCTGAGAGCCAGCAGGGACACTTGTGGAGCTGCTGTCCCTTCAGACACCCACAGCAAAAAGCAGAATTCCCTCCCCTGCCTCTCCTCCTGGGGCAGGGTCTGCCTCAGTGACTCCCAGTGGTGAATCCCTGGTGGCTCCAGCTGTGCCTGTGGCCCCAGAGGTGCAGCCTGTCCCCATTTCCCTGCATTCCCCAGCCCCAAAACCTGCATTTCCCCTGCCAGAGGGGTCTCTGCTGCCCTCCTGAAGAAGGTGGCACTGCCAGTGTGATGTGGGGCTGCTGCACATGCTGCTTGGCCTGGAGCAGCTCAGGCTGCAGGAATTCAGAGTTCAGTGCAGAATTCAGTTCTTGCCCAGAGTTCACATGCAGAATTCAGTTCATGCACAGAGTTCACATGCAGAATTCAGTTCATGCCCAGAGTTCACATGCAGAATTCAGTTCTTGCCCAGAGTTCACATGCAGAATTCAGTTCTTGCCCAGAGTTCACATGCAGAATTCAGTTCTTGCCCAGAGTTCACATGCAGAATTCAGTTCTTGCCCAGAGTTCACATACAGAATTCAGTTCATGCCCAGAGTTCACATGCAGAATTCAGTTCATGCCCAGAGTTCACATACAGAATTCAGTTCTTGCCCAGAGTTCACATGCAGAATTCAGTTCATGCCCAGAGTTCACATGCAGAATTCAGTTCATGCCCAGAGTTCACATACAGAATTCGGTTCTTGCCCAGAGTTCAGTGCAGAATTCAGCTGTCCCTGCTGGGTCCCAGCAGCTCAGGCAGTCTGCAGCTCTCCTGGCCTGAGCAGCTTTGACTCCGTGCTCTGCCCATGCAGAGCCTGTGGCTAAAAGCAACAGCTCTCCCAATACAAACTCTTATATAGGATTTTTCCAACAAGCTGAGATGCAAACTCAGACCACCACTCTTCAACCTATTAGAATTCCAGTTTCTTAGCACACCAGGTTATGTACAGAACTATGTATACAGTCTGTCTTGTTCTATCTGAAAAATGTCAGCAATATTCTTACTAGAGCTCTATTATGTTAAAGTCCTGTCTGCAATTGTGGGCTTGGAGCCTCTGTTGAAGATATCAGTGTATTTCAACCTTCACTGAAACTCTGCTACTCTGGCATTTGAAAACTTTCACTTACTCAAAGCATTAGAACTCACCCTAAAATTACTGACTGACTTCTACTTAAATGTCTACTTTATGTGTGAGTGGCTTCATGTGCTTCAGTCCATCCAAAGGCTTTAATTCAATCCCTGCACTCTGATTTCTCTGAAGAATCCAGACAGACCCCTGACTCACTGACTCCAACACCTGCCCAGCCCATGCCCACGTGCTGCTTTATCCCTGGGCAGCTGGAGCTGTGCCCAGCTGAGCTGAGCTGGCAGCAGAGCTGTGCTGTCTGTGCCCCTGCCCAGCCCCTGGGAGCAGGGCTGAGCTGCAGCTGAGCTGGGATGTGTCCTGGATTGAAGGACAGGTGGCTGCCAATAAAGGCAGCAGCTTCTCTTTGAAATGGAGAATGTAAACCCCCTCCCTCCAAATTGTAATTTTGAAATTAAGGGGCTCTCAGGCAAAGGAATAAAAGTTCTTTACTAGGAAAATTAAAATAGAAATGCAGTATTACAAAGAACAATCCCAAACACTGCCAGAGTCAGAATCCAAGCTGACACCCGTCAGTCAGGCAGGGTGTTGGCAGCAGTCCCATTCAATGGTGGCTGCATCCTCCTGCAGTGGCAGGTGTGGTTCAGCTGGAACAGTGCTCCTGTAGAAGGTGCAGTTTTCCTCTGAAGCTCCAGTGATGATGTAGAAAGGTCTGGTTTTCCTCTGGAATCCAGTGGAAAGATGAAACTTGCTGTCCAAAATCTCAGTTTTTATCTGGGTAGGAAATGTTTGGCTCCTCCCCTGGGTGGAGCATCTCCCAGTGGGATGATGTAATTTTATCATTCATGCACTGGGACTCAATGGCCATGAACAGGAGATATCTCCTGGAGGGAGGATGGGCTGTGGAAAGATAAAGATGATTGCCCCAGCTGGTTTTTAACAGATGGCCCATTAACAGGAGATATCCCCACAGAGATAAGGATCACTGCCCACCTGGTTTAACACCTGGCTCATTAACAGGAGATATCTCCTGGAGGGAGGGTGGATCATGGGAAAGATAAAGATGATTGCCCCAGCTGGTTTGAAGATGCCCATTAGCAGATAATATGTGCCAGGAGATCAGGGTCACTGCCTCACCTGGCTTCAACAGCTGGTGACAGAATCCACATTTCTGGCCACATCAACCCAACACAGGATGGTGGGAGGGTCACTGGCAGAAATGGGTGTGGATAATTTTAGAAGGTTGGAGATTTAAAGCTCCTCACTGCTGGAGCCTGCAGCATGCAGGGATTTCATGAGAGTCCTGACCCTAATCTAATTAAGGCAGCAGTGGGAAAGTGAGGAGTCCTAGAAACCCCTGAGTGGATTAAGAGGTTGAAACCTGCAAATTGCTCAAAGTGACTGTGTTTTACCCAAATCGTGCAGAGCTGAGCTCTTCAGACAAAATCATCCACACAGGGAATCCCTTTGCAGTGAGACAATTTAATCTGCTGCAATTCCAGTTTAATTCTTGTTTGGGAAGCTCAGACTGCCTTCATCTGTGATCACTGTTTGATGATAAAGTTAATTTTGTGGATTATTTCCTCCACTGTTGACTCTGAAGAATAAAAAGATTGATGTAAAATGGCTCATCAGGCAGCTGTGGGCAGGACAGGGATCCTGTTTGGGTGGAAAAAATAAATGTCCCAGCACGGTGCCCTTGGGCCTGTTAATGCAGAATTGGGAAAAATCATTCAAGGAGTGCTGATCAACCTTCTGCTGCTGCTCAGCCACTTTTTTTGTGAGGTTTGGGGTATTTTAGTGGTGTCCAGCAGTTCCTTGGAGAGGGAAAATGCCATCCTCAGGGGAATTCTCAGGCAGGACTTTCTTTACCTGTGTCCTGCTGCTCTTCCTGGATCCAGTTCTGAAATGGTGAAAATCCACGAGCGAGGAAAGCCTGCTGTGAAAAATCCTTTTTTGCAGCCTGATTCTGCTGAGTTGTGGACTCAGGGTCTTGGGGAAGTGCAGGAGGAGCTGAGGGAACTCTGGAAAAGTCTCTGGAGCTCCTCAGAGCTGAGATCTCTGTGCTGGGGCAGGGATGGGTGAGGGTTTGGTGAATCCCTGTGGTGTGTGGGCAGGCTGGGAAGGGAGGAGCAGGAAGTGGAAGAGAATTTATAATTTATAAGTTATAATTTATAATTTATAATTTATAATTTATAATTTATAATTTATAATTTATAATTTATAATTTATTCCAGATCCCCCAGCCCTGATAGAGGGATGAGGTTGTCATTAACAATCTGGGATTCCCATGGAGTAGGGAATTTTAATGAAAATAGAGAAACCTTCCATAGTGAGTGACCTGCAGAATTGGATGTTTTATTTACTCCTATGACAAGAATTTCCATAATAAGAATTTTCCCCAGCTTCTCTCATTCCCAGGCTTTGCTGGACATGGTGCTGAATAAATCTTTGGACACCAAAAAGAAAAATGACCTGTGGCTCAGGGGGAGCCTTGTCTGTAGGCAGGGAGGATGGAACTGCTGTGAAATGCAGAATTTGGGGTTCCAGGCAGAGTTAAAGTGCACTGGGCTCTTCTCCAGAGCTTTTCCCCAGCACATCACTCAGATTTATCTCATGATAAAGATCAAAAGTGCCTTGAACTCCTTGGATTTTAACATTTTAGCTCCTTGGTCCATGAGTGTCCCTGGGAGGTGCATGAGCACAGGAGGGAACGTGGCTGCTCATCCTGATTTAGCTGAGTGCTGCTGTGTGAGTCCTTCAGCATCAGAGTTCTGATCAATAATCTGCATTCTGATAAATAATCTGATTAATAATCTGATTAATAATCTGCAGGAACACCCTTTTCCCCCAGTACTGGTGTTTCTGAGGGGTTTTTTCCATCCCTGCTTCTCAGGTTCCTTGTGGCTGACAACATTTACCTTCAAGTTGAAAATATAAAATTAAAATATTAAAGCATCTTGTGGTTGAACTCTTGCATTATCTGTGCAAAAACTTTTTTTCAAATTGTTTTATAATTGTTCCCAAAGGGAACAAGACCTTGATGTCCTCCCACCCTCTGCTTGACCTCATCTGTTTTGGGACACAATTGTTTGAGCAACCATAAACCATAAAATGACATTGAATTTTATAATCCCATTGAATTGTATAATCCCATTGAAATTTATAATCCCATTGAAATTTATAATCCCATTGAATTCTATACAGTTCCATGGATTGAGGGGTGGCACTGCCCAGTTTGGAATCTGGTAATGGGGCACTGCCCATTTTGGGATTTGGTGATGGGTGTTGCACAGACATTTTTTGGGATTTGGTAACGGGGGATGGCACTGCCCATTTTTGGGATTTGATAATGAGGGTGGCACTGACAATTTTTGGGATTTGGCAATGGGGCACTTCCCACTTTTGGGATTTGTTCATGGGGGATGGCACTGCCCATTTTTGGGATCTGATAATGGGGCACTGCCCATTTTGGGATTTGGCAGTGATGTGTGGCACTGCCCATTTTGGGATTTGGCAGTGATGTGTGGCACTGCCCATTTTGGGATTTGGCAGTGAGGGGTGGCACTGCCCATTTTGGGATTTGGCAGTGAGGGGTGGCACTGACAATTTTGGGATTTGGCAGTGAGGGGTGGCACTGCCCGTTTTGGGATTTGGCAGTGAGGTGTGGCACTGCCCATTTTGGGATTTGGCAGTGAGGGTGTGGCACTGCCCATTTTGGAATTTGGCAGTGATGGGTGTGTCACTGCCCGTTTTTGGGATTTGGCAGTGAGGGGTGGCACTGCCCATTTTGGGATTTGGCACTGAGATGTGGGGCACTGCCCATTTTGGGATTTGGCAGTGAGGGTGTGGCACTGCCCATTTTGGGATTTGGCAGTGATGTGGGGCACTGCCCATTTTGGGATTTGGCAGTGAGGGGTGGCACTGCCCATTTTTGGGATTTGGCAGTGAGGGGTGGCACTGCCCATTTTGGGATTTGGCAGTGAGGGGTGGCACTGCCCATTTTGGGATTTGGCAGTGAGGGGTGGCACTGCCCATTTTGGGATTTGGCACTGAGATGTGGGGCACTGCCCATTTTGGGATTTGGCAGTGAGGGGTGGCACTGCCCATTTTGGGATTTGGCAGTGATGTGGGGCACTGCCCATTTTGGGATTTGGCAGTGAGGGGTGGCACTGCCCATTTTGGGAGCTGCTGCTGCAGTGTTGGGGGTCTGGCTCCCTCCTGTCCCGGCTCTCTGGGGCTCCCCAGGGTCACTTGGGGTGAGCAGGGCCAGGTTTGGCTCAGGACCCCTCCCAGGTGGGAGCTTTGTTTCCATGGCCCTGTTTTGTTTCCATTTGGGAACTGCTGCCTCTGCACTTCCTTTCACACTTCAGCTTTCAATCACAAAGCAGTTTTGCTGTCCCAGTCTTTTTTTTTTTTTTCCTCCCCCTCTTTGTTTTTCACATCCCTTTGTTTGAAATGTCAATAACCAATAAGGTATCTCTCATTTCTCCTCCAGAATTTTCTCTTTCCTGGATGTGGTCACTCTGTGTCGTTGTGCTCAAGTTTCCAGGGTAAGAACTTTCCTCCTTGCTGCTGGATTTTAGCAGGGGGTTGGATTTGGGTGCCAGTCCCAGGGGGGTTGGCCCAGGGAGCTTTGTGTTTATTTATTGTCCCCTGGAAGTCCTGGAAAATTCCCATAGCACCACTCCAGGGGAATTCCAGGCTGGAATTGCATTTTCCAGTGTCCCAGCTACAAAGGGAAGGGGGTTGATATTTTGCCCAGAACTCTCCCCTCATTCTGAGAGCTCACCCTGCTGAAATCCCAACAAACCCTGTGGGTTTTGTTGGAAATTCAGGAATTTTGATTCACAAAGATGCTGCACAATCAATGAAAGTTCATTTTCTCCTTGGATGTAGTTGGAGTAAGCATGGAAATAAAGTGAAGGGTTGTTCTAATCCTTTGCTGCCTTCAATTAATGAAACCCAACTGGGAATATTTCCTTGGGACAATTCCTCCAGCTCCACTGGAAGGTTTAGCTGGAACTGCCAGATTTATTCAGGTGCTTTTTCCTGCCACTGTCTGGTGACAGCAAGGGTGGGGTGGTGACCCAGGGAAGGTGTTGGAGTGTTCACCATCCTGGCTGGGTGACACCTGCACAGTCCTGCCTAAAATCCTTAGCCACCACTGATTTAATTACTCTGAGCATATTGGAATTTTTAAAAAATGGATGCTTAAACATCATTAATTGCACTTATAATACCCTGTGTGGTGTCTGGGCATTACAGTTGTCACCTGAATAACCCAAATTGTGCAGGGAAAAGCTCCCAGCTGAAATCCAGGGGGTGGGAGCAGCCAGGGCAGCTCCTCTGCACAGACCCATCAGTCCTGCCTAAAAACCTCAGCCACCACTGATTTAATTACTCTAAATACATTGGAATTAAAAAAAAAAATTAAAAAGTTGCATAAACATCCTTTGTGAACTTGAAAAAACTACTGTAATTTCAAATCCCTGTCATATGCCATACTGAGAATGCATGGGGTGAAAGATCTTGAAGAACAAAATTCACATGCATTTGTAATTCAGGAAATTCTGAGATCCCAGTTTTGACATCTTTGCTTACTTTTGCTTTTCCTATATCCCAAGAACAACATTGGAATTTTTAAAAAATGCTGCTTTAACATCATTAAATTACATTTAAAAATCCCCTGTGTGGTGTGTGGGCATTACAGTTGTCACCTGAATAACCCAAATTGTGCAGGGAAAAGCTCCCAGCTGAAATCCAGGGGGTGTGGAAACAACCAGGGCAGCTTTGGGGGATTTGGAAATTTGGAATTCTGAATTCTGAGGGACCCTGCCCATCTCTCCCTGCTGCCTGGAATTACCTGTTCCTCTCCCACCTAGGACACAATGTTGTTTTCTCAAAGGAACAACCTGTGCCTAAATCCTCACTGACTTTTTTTTTTTTCTTTCATATTAACCACACATTTGCATTTTTTTCCCCCAATAAAGGCATGGAATGTTCTGGCCCTGGATGGCAGCAACTGGCAGAGAATTGACCTGTTTGATTTCCAGAGGGATATTGAGGTATAATTAAGTGACATACAAACCCTTTTTTTTTTTTTCTTGTTAAAATGTAATTACAGCCTAGAATAAATTAATACTCCCAGTGTAACCCTTTCTCCATTCCCTGGAGACTGAAATCATTAATTTCAGTCCTTCAGCTTCAGGGAGTCTTTGAAACTCTTGGCAATCCATTCAGCTTTTGAAAAATGGACAGAATTCTGAATATCCCCAGCAAGACTTAAAGGTGGTAATGGAAGGAAAGTAGATTTTGTCTGGTCTGGAAAGAGAAATTAGTAGAAAAGTAGAAATTAGTAGAATTAGTAGAAAATTTTTGGGGAAACTGCTGCTTGCATGGAAGAGAATTTAAGGTGCTGCTCCTTGCTCTCAGATTAGAACATGAGAACTGAATGTCTGAAAAATTTGTGTCTTTAACACCAAAAATTGAAATTTGAGATGATTTGGGAAGGACAAGGTCCAAATTGTCCCTAAAAGATGCAGCTGCTCCAATGGTGAGGATGGAGCTGAAAATTCAAATTGCCTTAAGCAGGAAAAGGGATGAGGAAAAAAAAACCAATCTTTAAGTCTCTTATCAGGATGTTTTATCCTGTTTAAAACACTTTGGAGGAGGGAGATTGGGAATATTTCATATTTGGGGAGGGAAATGGGGAATGTGTGGCTTTAACTTGTGGTGCACAGAGTGAAAGTTCCCACCTGGTGGCAAATCCACCCCTGATTTTGCAGGAAATTGTTGAAATAATCCCTTTGTGCAGCTGAGAGTCAGGGATGAGGAGCAGGAGGTGGCACTGTCACCTCAGCAGGCCCTGAGGGGAGGAATTGGGGGATTTTGGATTCAGAATGAATCCTTCACCTCATCACATGCCCTAAAAATCTCTTAAATTCCAGTTTAAAACCATGGAATTTTTATTTTACAGTGGAGTTCTCAGGGTTCCTGGGAATAAAACCAGGTTTTTGGGTGATTTTCCTGTCCCTGCCCATCAAACCCATGTTCTTGCCCAACCCCAGGCTTCCCCTCTGAAAACAAAATTTGGTTTTTTTTTTGTTTGTTTTACCTCACTCCCAAATTCCTGCTGGGCATCCCCAGGCTCTGCTGGTCCAGAGTTAAATCCATGTAAATTCTTGATCAAAACACCTTTGGCTCCTCTAATTCCAGCAGAATTTTTAGGCTTGCTTGAGAAATTGCAAAATGAAGGAGGATTTCAGCTTTTCCAGCTTTTTTCAGGGCTGGGAAAGTGCAGGGGGGGTTCTGAGTTTCTGGTACAAATATTTTAAATAAATACCAAACCACTCTGGTGGTTTTACCCTTTGGTCCCAGGGGAAAGATAAATTCTCTGGTGGGCTGTTTGGATCAAGATTTGAAATTTTAAAAAGGAAATTTTCTAGTGGTTTTTCCCTTTGGTCCCATGGGAAAGGTAAATTCTCTAATGGCCTCTTTGGATCAGATTTGAAATGGAGAAATTGAAATTTTCTGGTGGTTTTACCCTTTAGTCCCAGGGGAAAGATAAATTCTGTAATGGACTCTTTGGATCAGATTTGAAATGTAAAAATTGAAATTTTCTGGAACTCTGGAGAATAAATGGTTGAATTCCTTTTCCTGCAGGAACAAAACTCGTGGGCTGTTCTGCTCATCTCTGTTTTGAGTAGAAATTGGAGTTTTTCCCTGGCTGTGCTGGGAAATCTGGGGTGCAGCTCCTCTCCCCTTCCCTGGGGACTCTGTGCCCATGTCCAGGAGCTCCAAAATTGAGAAAATTTCTCAAAATTCTTTAGCTGATTTGCTTTAGGTGACTCCTTGTCTCTCCATCTTCAGAAGCTGAATAATTCTCCCTCTTCTTCCCTTTTATCACTTTTATTCCCTTTAGCACCCCTCAAATAACAAAATATGAATCAGTGATTTACAAAAACAAAAATATTGGTCTAACACTGATACTCAACTGTGAGGGACAAAAGACTCTAAAAATTTAAAGTTAGAAAGTGAATGTTTATTCAGTGTGAGGTAATCCTCTAATACACACTGCAAAATCACAACTGATTATGAAGTCTTATTAAATATTTAAATGTATTAAATATTTATTATATTTATATTTGTATTTATATTTATATTATTTATATTTATACTTGTATTTGTGTTAGTATTTGTATTTGTGTTAGTATTTGTGTTAGTACTTGTATTTGTATTTATATTTGTATTTGTATTTATATTTGTATTTGCATTTATATTAGTATTTGCATTTATATTTGTATTTATATTTGCATTTGTATTTATATATTTGTATTTGTTTTATATTTGTAGTTATGGTTATATTTGTAGTCATATTTATAGTTATATTTATATTTATTAAAGGATTCAAGCAATACATGTTTATAATAACAGCCCCTCCCATAATTACCTTATGGTAATTAGCTTGATTAGCCATTAAGCATTGATTGACTTCTTTAATTAAGTCTGGGGTCGTTTTCCTGGGGAGGGTTCTTAATAGGAGGAAGTAAAGTGAGTCTTCCTCACCCTGAACTTTTGACATTTTCTGTCAATGACCATACAAATGATTTCTGGGGATAGCCCAATTATTTATTTTTATTTCTATTTCTCACTAGTTCCATCTTTTCCCACTGTAAGCCCAGCTGAGCAAACAGAAAATGACAGCAAATCAACGATTTCACTTCCAGCCAACTCCCTGTCTGTAACTCCCAACTCCAGTGACTTGCAGCAGGGTGGCTGGAGTGCAGTGCTGAGATGGGTGCTGATCCGTGCAGTTTGGGTGCTCAGGGCTCTGTGTCTCCCCAGGGCCGAGTGGTGGAGAACATTTCCAAGCGCTGCGGCGGCTTCCTGCGCAAGCTGAGCCTGCGGGGCTGCCAGGGCGTGGGGGACAACGCCTTGAGGTACGGCCTGAGCTTGTATCCACTAGAGCTACACTAGAGCTCCTGGAGGTGCAGGATTTGTATCCTCTAGAGCTCCTGGAAATGCTGCATCTGTATCCACTAGGGCTCCTGGAGGTGCTGCATCTGTATCCTCTAGAGCTCCACTAGAGCTCCTGGAGATGCTGCATCTGTATCCTCTAGAGCTCCACTAGAGCTCCTGGAGATGCAGGATTTGTATCCTCTAGAGCTCCTGGAGATGCTGCATCTGTATCCACTAGAGCTCCTGGAGATGCAGGATTTGTATCCTCTATAGCTCCTGGGGATGCTGCATCTGTATCCTCTAGAGCTCCACTAGAGCTCCTGGAGATGCTGCATTTGTATCCACTAGAGCTCCTGGAGATGCTGCATCTGTATCCACTAGAGCTCCTGGAAATGCAGGATTTGTATCCTCTAGAGCTCCTGGAGATGCAGGATTTGTATCCACTAGAGCTCCTGGAGATGCAGGATTTGTATCCTCTAGAGCTCCTGGAAATGCTGCATCTGTATCCACTAGAGCTCCTGGAGGTGCTGCATTTGTATCCACTAGAGCTCCTGGAGATGCAGGATTTGTATCCTCTAGAGCTCCTGGAAATGCTGCATCTGTATCCTCTAGAGCTCCACTAGAGCTCCTGGAGATGCTGCATCTGTATCCTCTAGAGATCCTGGAAATGCAGGATTTGTGTTCACTATAGCTCCTGGAAATGCAGGATTTGTATCCATTAGAGCTCCTGGAAATGCAGGATTTATATCCATAGTAACTCCTGAAAATCCAGAATTTATCCCAGTTTAAACTCCTGGAAATGCAGGATTTATATCCACTAGAGCTTCTGGAAATGCTGCATTTATCCGAGTTTAAACTCCTGAATATCCAGGATTTATCCCAGTTTAAACTTCTGCAAATCCAGGATTTATCTCAGTTTAAACTCCTACAAATCCAGGATTTATCCCAGTTTAAAACCCTGAAAATACAGGATTTATATCCATTATAGCTCCTGAAAATGCAGGATTTGTATCCACTAGAGCTCCTGGTAATGCTGCATTTATATCCATTATAACTCCTGAAAAATCCAGAATTTATCCCAGTTTAAACTTCTGGAAATGCAGGATTTATATCCACTAGAGCTCCTGGAAATGCAGGATTTATCCCAGTTTAAACTCCTGAAAATCCAGAATTTATCACCATTAAAACACCTACAAATCCAGAATTTATATCTATTGTAACTTTTGAAAATCCAGGATTTATCCCCGTTTAAACTCCTGAAAATCCAGAATTTATCCCAGTTTAAACCCCTGTAAATCGAGGATTTATCCCTATAATAACTCCTGCAAATTCAGAATTTATCTTGTTTGAACTCCTGTAAATCCTGAATTTATCCCCATTATAGCTCATACAAATCCAGAATTTATCCTCACTATAACTCCTGCAAATCCAGAATTTATCCCCATTATAACCCCTACAAATCCAGGATTTATCCCAGTTTAAACTCCTGAATATCCAGAATTTATCCCAGTTTAAACTCCTACAAATCCAGAATTTATATCCATTGTAACTCCTGAAAATCCTGCATTTATCCCAGTTTAAACTCCTGAAAATCCTGAATTTATATCCATTATAACTCCTGCAAATCCAGAATTTATCCCCATTTTGGCTGGGGGACACTCAGGATGTCAATTTAATTTGCCCTTTTTTACCATTTAATTTCCCATTTAATTTGCCTTTTTTACCATTTAATTTGCCCTTTTTTACCATTTAATTTCCCATTTTTTACCATTTAATTTCCCATTTTTTTACCATTTAATTTGCCCTTTTTTACCATTTAATTTCCCATTTTTTTACCATTTAATTTGCCCTTTTTTACCATTTAATTTCCCATTTTTTTACCATTTAATTTCCCATTTTTTACCATTTAATTTGCCTTTTTTGCCATTTAATTTGCCATTTTTTACCATTTAATTTGCCTTTTTTTACCATTTAATTTCCCATTTTTTACCATTTAATTTGCCTTTTTTGCCATTTAATTTGCCATTTTTTACCATTTAATTTGCCTTTTTTACCATTTAATTTGCCTTTGGCTTTCTTTTTGGTTTTCTTCTTGATTTTCTTGATTTTTTTTTCTCCATTCCTTTCTTCTTTCCTGATTTTCTCCTTGATTTTTCTTGATTCTTTTATTCTTGATTATTTCCTTCTTTCTTGATCCTTCTGGATTTTCATCCTGATTTTCTTCTTTCTTGATTTTCACCCTGATTTTCTACTTGATTTTCTTTATTCCTTTCTTCTCTCTTGATTCTTTTGATTTTCTTGGTTTCCTTCTTAATTTTCTCTATTTCCTTCTTTAACCTATTTGAGATTGGAGATTGGTTCAAAACTTGAATCTGCCACATTTTTAACCACCTGGAATTCCATTTTTTGACAAATCCAATTTTTTTTTTTTCCCTTTCCTTTCCCCAAGGACCTTTGCCCAGAACTGCAGGAACATTGAAGTGTTGAACCTCAATGGTTGTACCAAGATCACAGACACGTGAGTAAAACTCCTCCCCAAAAAAAAAAATAAAATAAAAACAGGTTTGGGGTTTTTCCATGCTAAAAAGTCCATTAAATAATTATTTATTATGAAAATTATTTATTATGAAATTATTTATTATAAAATTATTTATTGTAAAATTATTCATTATAAAATAATATATTTATCATAGATTATTAAATAATATCTTTTTTATTTGTTATAAAAATTAAAATATTATTTATACTTTTGGCTCAATAACCAAATTTTTGTGACCCTCAGTGCAGCACTAAGTATCCAACCAAAAATGCTGCCTGGAACCAGGAAGAAGGAAAAAAACAGAAAGAGAAAACACCCAAAAATTTCCATTTTGTGCCATACCTATTTCTATATTCTATATTTTATATTCTATATTGTCCCATACCTTTATTACTATAATCTGTATTTCAATAATCTATATTTCTATAATCTATATTTTATAATATGTATTTTATATTCTATATTCTAAATTTCATATTCTGTATTTTATATTCTATATTCTGTGCTCTACTTTTTATATTCTACCTTTTCTATTCTATATCTTATATTCTATCTTCTAAATTTTATATTTTATATTCTATATTGTCCCATACCTATTTTTATATTCTATATTTTATGTTGTCCCATAGCTATATTACTATATTCTATATTCTTTTATATTTTATGTTCTATCTTTTTTATTTTATATTCTGTATTCTACCTTTTATATTCTATATTACTATATTTTATTTTCTATATTCTGTCTTCTGTATTTTATGTTCTTTTATATTCTATATTATATATTGTCCCTACCTATATTTCTATTTTTTATATTCTATATTATCCCATACCTGTATTTCTATTTTCTTTATTCTATATTTTATGTTGTCCCATACCTATATTACTATATTCTATATTCTTTTATATTTTAGATTCTATATTCTACCTTTTTTATTTTATATTCTGTATTATTTTTTCTTTTATATTCTGTATTCTATCTTTTATATTCTATATTCTGTATTCTACCTTTTATATTCGGTATTACTATATTTTATTTCCTATATTCTGTATTCTGTATTTTATATTCTTTTATATTCTGTATTCTATATTGTCCCATACCTATATTACTATATTCTATATTCTTTTATATTTTAGATTCTATATTCTATCTTTTTTATTTTATATTCTCTATTCTACCTTTTACAGTCTGTATTCTACCTTTTATATTCTATATTACTATATTATATATTATATAATCTATCTTTTTTATTTTATATTCTGTATTCTATATCTTATATTCTGTATTCTACTTTTTATATTTTACCTTTTATATTCTACATTACTACATTTTATTTTCTATATTCTGTCTTCTGCATTTTATATTCTTTTCTATATTATCCCATACCTATATTACTCTATTCTATTTGAATTCTAAAACCCCAAATTCCACACCCTTCACCATGTGAAATCACCCACTTTTATTTAACTACACACCCATGATTTTAATTCCAATTTTTTAACTCCATCACTGAAATGTGGAGCTTTCCCCAAAGCCCAGCTCACAAGCAGTGTTCCCAGAAAAACCAGAAATTTCAGAACTCACATTTTTTACTGCCAGCCCCAGTCCCGTGGGATTCCCATGGCTGGGGAAGGATCCAGTGCAGGATTTTGTCTCCTGCAGCACCTGCACCAGCCTCAGCAAGTTCTGCTCCAAACTCAGGCACCTGGACCTGGCCTCGTGCACCTCCATCACCAACCTGTCCCTGAAGGCACTCAGGTGAGCAGCCAGGGAGCCTGGAGGGCACAGCTGGGAGGGTCCTGCTGCTCCCCTGGGGTCCAGATTTCCGTGGAATTGTGGAATTATTAATACTGGGAAGGATCCTCCTGCTCCTCCCCTGGGGGTCCAGATTTCTGTGGAAGTTTGGAATTATTAATGTTGGAAGAGATCATCCTGGTCCTTCCCTGGGGGTCCAGATTTCCGTGGAATTTTGGAATTATTAAAGTTGGAAGAGATCATCCTGGTCCTTCCCTGGGGGTCCAGATTTCCGTGGAAGTTTGGAATTATTTAGGCTGGGAAAGGTTCTCCTGCTCCTCCCCTGGGGTCCAGATTTCCATGGAATTTGGGAAAGGTCCTCCTGGTCCTCCCCTGGGGGTCCAGATTTCTGTGGAATTTGGGAAAGGTCCTCCTGGTCCTCCCCTGGGGTCCAGATTTCCGTGGAATTTGGGAAAGGTCCTCCTGGTCCTCCCCTGGGGGTCCAGATTTCCGTGGAATTGTGGAATTATTAATGTTGGAAGAGATCATCCTGATCCTCCCCTGGGGCTGGGGGGGGGGTGTTCCCCTGGGGGTCCAGATTTTCCATGGAATTTTGGAATTATTAATGTTGGAAAGGATCCTCCTGCCATGCCAGCATTTCCTCCTGATCCTCCCTCTGGAGCTGGGTGTCCCCTGAGTGTCCCAGAAATTGGAATATCAGAATTCTGAGTTAATGCAGGGATTTTCCATGGAATTTTGGAATTATTAATGTTGGAAAGGATCGTCCTGGTCCTCCCCTGGGGGTCCAGATTTCCGTGGAATTGTGGAATTATTAATGTTGGAAGAGATCATCCTGGTCCTTCCCTGGAGCTGGGGGGGAGTGTTCCCCTGGGGGTCCAGATTTTCCATGGAATTTTGGAATTATTAAAGTTGGAAAGGATCCTCCTGCTCCTCCCCTGGGGGTCCAGATTTCCGTGGAATTTGGGAAAGGTCCTCCTGGTCCTCCCCTGGGGGTCCAGATTTCTGTGGAATTTTGGAATTATTAAAGTTGGAAGAGATCATCCTGATCCTCCCCTGGGGGTCCAGATTTCTGTGGAATTTTGGAATTATTAAAGTTGGAAGAGATCATCCTGATCCTCCCCTGGGGGCTGGGGGGGGGTGTTCCCCTGGGGGTCCAGATTTTCCATGGAATTTTGGAATTATTTAGGCTGGAAAGATCCTCCTGCCATGCCAGCATTTCCTCCTGATCCTCCCTCTGGAGCTGGGTGTCACCTGAGTGTCCCAGAAATTGGAATATCAGAATTCTGAGTTAATGCAGGGATTTTCCATGGAATTTTGGAATTATTAATGTTGGAAAGGTCCGTCCTGGTCCTCCCCTGGGGGTCCAGATTTCCGTGGAATTGTGGAATTATTAATGTTGGAAGAGATCCTCCTGATCCTCCCCTGGAGCTGGGAGGGAGTGTTCCCCTGGGGGTCCAGATTTTCCATGGAATTTTGGAATTATTAAAGTTGGAAGAGATCATCCTGGTCCTTCCCTGGGGGTCCAGATTTCCGTGGAATTGTGGAATTATTAATGTTGGAAGAGATCATCCTGATCCTCCCCTGGGGCTGGGGGGGAGTGTTCCCCTGGGGGTCCAGATTTCCGTGGAATTTTGGAATTATTTAGGCTGGAAAGATCCTCCTGGTCCTCCCCTAGGGGTCCGGATTTCCGTGGAATTTTGGAATTATTAAAGTTGGAAGAGATCATCCTGGTCCTCCCCTGGGGCTGGGGGGGGGTGTTCCCCTGGGGGTCCAGATTTTCCATGGAATTTTGGAATTATTTAGGCTGGAAAGATCCTCCTGCCATGCCAGCATTTCCTCCTGATCCTCCCTCTGGAGCTGGGTGTCACCTGAGTGTCCCAGAAATTGGAATATCAGAATTCTGAGTTAATGCAGGGATTTTCCATGGAATTTTGGAATTATTAATGTTGGAAAGGATCGTCCTGGTCCTCCCCTGTGGGTCCAGATTTTCCATGGAATTTTGGAATTATTAATGTTGGAAAGGATCCTCCTGATCCTCCCCTGGAGCTGGGAGGGAGTGTTCCCCTGGGGGTCCAGATTTTCCATGGAATTTTGGAATTATTTAGGCTGGAAAAGATCCTCCAGCCAAGGCAGCATTCCCTCTGGAGTTGGGAGGGAATATTCCCCTGGGGGTCCAGATTTTCCATGGAATTTTAGAGTTATTTAGTCTGGAATAGATCCTCCAGCCATGCAAGCATTTCCTCTGGAGCTGGGTGTCCCTTGTTGAATCCAGCCATGGGAATATCACAATTTTGGCTCAAAGCAGGGATTTTCCATGGAATTTTAGAATTTTTAAGGCTGGAAAAGATCCTCCAGAGCCTCCCCCTGGAGCTGGGTGTGCCCTGTGTGTCCCAGCAATGGGAATACCAGAATTCTGGTTTGATGCAGGGATTTTCCATGGAATTTTAGAATTACTAAGGTTGAAAATTATGTCTAAAATCCTTCAGCCATGCCAACATTCCCTCCTGATCCTCCCCCTGGAGCTGGGTGTCCCCTGTTGAATCCAGCAATGGGAATATCAGAATTCTGAGTTAATGCAGGGATTTTTCCTGGAATTTGGGAATTATTAAGGTTGGAAGAGATCCTTGAGCCAAGGCAGGATTCCCCCTGGAGCTGGGTGTGCCCTGTGGGTCCCAGCAATGGGAATATCAGAATTCTGGTTTCAGAGCAGGGATTTTCCATGGAATTTTGGAATTATTAATGCTGGAAAGGATCCTCCTGATCCTCCCCTGTGGCTGGGAGGGAGTATTTCCCTGGGGGTCCTGATTTTCCATGGAATTTTAGAATTATTAATGTTGGAAAAGATCATCGTGATCCTCTCCTGGAGCTGGGTGTCCCCTGTGTGTCCCAGCAATGGGAATATCAGAATTTTGGCTCAGAGCAGGGATTTTCCATGGAATTTTGGAATTATTAATGTTGGAAAGGATCGTCCTGGTCCTCCCCTGGGGGTCCACATTTTTCATGGAATTTTGGAATTATTCATGTTGGAAAGAATCCTCCTGATCCTCCCCTGGAGCTGGGAGGGAATATTCCCCTGGGGGTCCAGATTTTCCATGGAATTTTGGAATTATTAATGTTGGAAAGCATCCTCCTGGTCCTCCCCTGGGGGTCCAGATTTCCGTGGAATTTTGGAATTATTAATGTTGGAAAGGATCCTCCTGGTCCTCCCCTGGGGGTCCAGATTTCCGTGGAATTTTGGAATTATTAATGTTGGAAAGGATCCTCCTGGTCCTCCCCTGGGGGTCCAGATTTTCCATGGAATTTTGGAATTATTAATACTGGGAAAGGTCCTCCTGCTCCTCCCCCTGGAGCTGTGTGTCCCAGCAGTGGGAGTACCAGAATTCTGGGGCACTGCAGGGTTTTCCTGCCCCCTGAGCACCCCCTGTGTCCCTGTGGCAGCGAGGGATGCCCGCTGCTGGAACAGCTCATCATCTCCTGGTGTGACCAAGTGACCAGGACGGGATCCAGGCCCTGGTCAGGGGGCTGTGGGGGAGCTCAGGGCCCTGTCCCTCAAAGGGCTGCACCCAGGTGAGGCTCTGGGAAGGGGGTGGGCATGGCTGGGGGGTCCTGGGCACAGCTGGGGGGTCCCTGAACATATCTGGGGGGGGTTCTGGGGGGTTCTGGGCATGGCTGGGGTTTCCTGGGCACATCTGGGCATGGCTGGGGGGTCTTGGGCACATCTGGGCACAGCTGGGGGGTCCTGAACATATCTGGGGGGTTCTGGGGAGGTCTTGTGGTGTCCTGGGCACATCTGGGGGGTCCTGGGCATGGCTGTGGGGTCCTGGGCACAGCTGGGGGGTCCTAGGCATGGCTAGGGGGTGCTGGGCACATCTGGGGGGTTCTGGGGGTCCTGGGCATGGCTGGGGTTTCCTGGGCACATCTGGGCACAGCTGGGGGAGTCCTATGAACATATCTGGGGGGTTCTGGGGAGGTCTTGTGGTGTCCTGGGTACATCTGGGGGTCCTGGGCACATCTGGGGGTCCTGGGCATGGCTGTGGGGTCCTGGAGGCACAGCTGGGGGTTCTGGGGTGTTCTGGGCACAGCTGGGGGTTCTGGGGTGTTCTGGGCATGGCTGTGGGGTCCTGGGCATGGCTGGGGGTCCCTGAACATATCTGGGGGGTTCTGGGGAGGTCTTGTGGTGTCCTGGGTACATCTGGGGGGTCCTGGGCACATCTGGGGGAGTCCTAGGCATGGCTGTGGGGTCCTGGGCACAGCTGGGCATGGCACAGGGTGTCCTGGGCACAGCTGGGGGTTCTGGGGTGTTCTGGGCATGGCTGTGGGGTCCTGGGCATGGCTGGGGGGTCCTGAACATATCTGGGGGGTTCTGGGGAGGTTTTGTGGTGTCCTGGGTATAGCTGGGGGGTCCTGGGCATGGCTGGGGGGTCCTAGGCACATCTGGGGGGTTCTGGGGTGTCCTGGACATGGCTGTGAGGTCCTGGGCACATCTGGGGGAGTTCTGGGATGTTCTGGGCACGGCTGGGGGGGTTCTGGGCACAGCTAGAGGGTCCTGGAGGGGTCTTGGGGTGCCCTGAGCAGGCTGGGGGCTCCCTGGGCACACCTGGGGGGCTCCTGCTGCTCCCCAGAGGCTGGGCTGCAGGCTTTCCCCTTGCAAGCTGTCCTGGTGCCAATAAAGGCAGGAGCCTCTCTTGAAATGGAGAGTGTAAACCCCCTCCCTCCTAATTATTATCATTTGGAAATTAAGGGGCTCTCAGGCAAAGAGATGGGAATTGGGAATCACAGTTCTTTACTAGGAAAATTAAAATAGAAATGCAGCATTACACAGAACAATCCCAAACCCTGCCAGAGTCAGAATCCAAGCTGACACCCGTCAGTCACTCAGGGTGTGGGCAGCAGCCCCACTGAATCATTCCCAGTGCTCCCAGTTCCATCCCAGTGTTTTCCCTTCCAGCTGGAGGACGAGGCCCTCAAGTTCATCGGTGCCCACTGTCCTGAGCTGGTGACCCTGAACCTGCAGACCTGCCTGGTGAGTGCCAGGCTGCCCTGCTGCCCCGGGGCCCCAGCCTGGGCTGGGACAGGGCTTTGGCCCGGAGCTCTCTGGGAAACCCTGCCTGGCACTGCAGCTGCTGCTGCCAGGGCTCTCCTCGGCTTTGAGCGGGGTTAAACCTGGTTAAACCTGGTTAAAATGGGGTTAAACCTGGTTAAATGTGGTTAAACCTGGTTAAACCTGGTTAAAATGGGGTTAAACCTGGTTAAAATGTGGTTAAACCCTGGTTAAAATGTGATTTAATGTGGTTTAAACATGGTTAAACATATAGTTAATAATGGTTAAAAGCGTGGATTTAAGCCTGGTTAAACCTGGTTAAACTTGGTTTAACATGGTTAAAACCTGGTTAAAATAGTGGTTAAAATATTGGTTAAACCTGGTTAATCATGGTTAAAAGCATTGATTTAATGTGGTTTAAGCGTGGTTAAACATAGTTTAAAAAAGGTTAAAAGCGATGGTTACACCTGGTTAAATGTGGTTTAACATGGTTAAACCTGGTTAAACATGGTTAAAATGTGGTTAAATATGGTTAAGCTTATGGTTAAAATGTGGTTAAGCATGGTTTTGAACATGGTTAAACATGGTTAAATAATGGTTGAACATGGTTAAATATGGTTAATCATGGTTTTAAGCTTGTGGTTTTAAATGTGGTAAAAAGCGTGGTTAAGTATGGTTTTAGACATGGTTTGACATGGTTAAATGTGGTTAAACATGGTTTTAAATGTGGTTAAACAGGGTTTTAAATGTGGTTAAATGTGGTTAAACATGGTTCAGCATGGTTTTAAGCGTGGTTAAACATTGTTTAAATGTGGTTGAACATGGTTAAATATGGGTAATCATAGTTTAAAGCGTGGTTAAACATGTTTAAAATGTGGTTAAACTTGGTTAAATGTGATTAAACATGCTTAAACATGGTTGAACGTGGTTAATCATGGTTAAACCCTGGTTAAAAAGCATTAGGTTAAACTTGGTTAAACGTAGTTAAATGTGGTTGAACGTGGTTAAATATGGTTAGTCATGGTTTTAAAGGTGGTTAAGCGTGATTAAAGCGTGGTTAAAATATGGTTAGAACGTGGTTAATCATGGTTTAAAAGCGTGGTTAAATGTGGTTAAACCTGGTTAAATGAGGGTTAGTCATGGTCAAACATGGTTAAACGTGGTTAAACATGGTTTGAGCGTGGTTAAATGTGGTTAATCATGGTTTTAAACGTGGTTAAACATGTTTAAAATGTGTTAAACCTGGTTAAACCTGGTTTAAGGCTGTGCAGAGCTGAGCCCACAAAGGCACTGGGCTGCACGGGAGGGTCACCTACCAGCTCTGCAGTGCCAAAAATGGGTGTTTGTGGAAAAAAACCCCAAAAAACAGAAAAACAAGTGGTTTTGTGCCCAAAAAATGGGTGTGCAAAAAAAAATATTAAAAAGGGCTTGTGTCAAAAAAATAGATTGGCATGGGCTGTGTGTGTGTGTGCCATCAGTGGGACAGACAGAGGGACAGACACAGGGACAGGAGGGACAGACCACGGGGAC